>PVKE010016266.1:0-32225 GCA_004027555.1 Craseonycteris thonglongyai
GAACTGACTCTTAATGGTGAGCACATAATGCAATGCATAGATGATGAAATGTAGAACTGTATTATCAAATTTTGTAAAACTTGAAGCACTTCCATACAAATGACATATTGTTTTAAATACTTAAAATAAATTTGCACCTATTTAAAATTAGTGTTTCATAAGAAGACTTGAGTAATAAGTAAAGCAATAATCCAAAAAATTATATTACCTGTATGGCATAATTGACACATATGGCCATATAGGTAGTTTATGATGACACATTTGGGATTGGAAATATTACCTTTAAAAAGGATTTTTAAAAACTTGACAAATTATACAGGTATTATCTCTATCATTTGACCATGCTACATTTAAGCATCCAATTTTCTTTTTTATTTTTTTCTTTCTCTCCTCTCCACCTTCCTACCCCCACCCCAAGGCAACCACTAAACCATTGACTCTGTCCAAGAGTTTTTGTGTCTTTATTACTTTCAGTTTTATATTGCAACTATGAGTAAGGTCATATGTTTCTTTCTTCTTTCAGTATGACTTATTTTGCTTAATAAGATCTTTTTAAGGTTCATCTATATTGTCACAAATTGCTGTATTTCGTCTTTTATTTCTGAGTGGTATTCCACTGTGTAAATGTACCACAACTTCTTTATCTAGTCATCTATTGAAGGACACTTAGGTTGTTTCCACGACTTGGCCATTGTAAACAGTGCTGCAATGAACATTGGGATACATATATCTTTGCAAATTAAGGTTTTCAGATTTTTTGGGTAGATATCCAGAAGAGGAGTTGCTGGGTCACATGGCAATTCCATCAATTTTCTTTTTAATTATATATATATTCTCTAGACACTTCACTTAATATCTTAAATAATTAATTTCATTTGTAGTATGTTGTTCCACCCTTTCATATTCTATATGACAATGGCACATGGAGGTGTTATATAGTATCTTATTATATCATAGAAAATGATAAAGTTACCTCTACTATCTTATTTCGTGACAAATAACACAGCTTGTGTTACTATATTTAAAAGCTTATTTTGTTGCCTGACTTTTTGGTAGTTTAGTTTGGTCGTTATATTTTATTTAGTTTCTAGGACTCAAATTGGATATGACATGTCTGAAAATAAATTAGTAATATAATTTCTCTGTGCATAGTTTTATTATCATTATTAGTTTAGATTTCAACTTTCAAATAGGAGAAATAGTATTAATAACAAGTAAGAAACAGGTAGGTCCCATGGCAACATTTCATCTATCCAAAGCTGGGCAGAAAACATGACCCCCTTATAAGCATGACAATTGTGATAGTGAATAAAAAGATTTATAATCAGTATAAAACTTATCTTTGCTATTCTATGAAACCAAAAAAAAAAAAAAGATGCCCTTATAGTTGCAAAGCTCAAGCAAGATTAAAAGGCTAAAACAAACCTAAACACAAAGCAAAATCATTAAATCAAAGTATTTATTAAAAATACACTAGCTCCAATTAGAGTATTCTAACAACTATGTTTCCCCATTTTCATGAAATATTTGAAAAGTCAGAAAAAACTATAGACTCCTAGAGGCTTGGCTCTCAATATAATTACAAGAGTGAACAAAACCCATGTAAACGTGAACAATTTAAAATACACAAGAGAAAATACTAGTTGTGCTTTTTGATACTTATGTTGATACTTATGTCTTCCAAATTCAAACTGAGCAAATGCCAACCAGACACAGGTGCATAAAACATGAACAGGTGAAAGAAATAAAATGTTATTATGGAGAAAATATTATATTGTCCATTATGCATTTACCTTAGGACACATTAGCACATCTGTTATATATTTTCTAGAGGTACAGGTTTATATGACTAAGTTTCATTAAGTTACACTTCCAAAACTATATATATTTTTCTTCCCCAGACCTGTGTATAGTGCACTGCAGTAATAATGTCTGAGATGTAGCAGTAAACGCATTCCAAAAAAGTTCACTGAACATTTTATTAGATTAATTCAACTATGATATTAATCCAAGATTCTTAAGTGAAATATTTAGACTACAAAACATTATATGTTTTTGAAAAATTATATTTTGAATTTTAATCTATTCATTATTCATTTTGTGTGACAGCTTTTCTAATTTATTTTTACAAATCCTAAGAAAAGGTAGCCAACTTGATGGGAGAAAATATTTGCATATCATATGTTTGATAAGTTAATATCCAAAATATATAAAGAACTCATACAGCTCAATAGCAAAAAATTCATTAACTTTAAAAAACGGGGGAAAACCAGGATGGCCCAGTGAGCTCAGTGCTCACTTTGCAGCTCCAGGGTCCAAGTATCAAATCCTGGCCCAGGCCTGTCCAGACCTATATAGTGAACTGGGGGTGGCCTACAATTTGGTTCTTGCCGGGGAGAGCTTCGCACATGGAAGGCCCCTCACTTAGCCCCTAACTCTTGTGGGGTGAGCTTCCCATTCAGGAGACCTCTGCCCAGTTCCAGCCTGCACGACCCCCCACCTGTGTGGAATGAAATTATGTCAAAACTGATGATGTACAACTATGCAAACTGCTCTGGGCCCTCCCCCTTCTCTCTGTCTCTGCCTTTCTGTTAAAAACAATAAAACAAATCTTTAAAAAATAAAAATAAAATAAAATAAAATAAAAATATGGGGATAGGCTATGAATAAACATTTTTCCAAAGAAGGCATACATATTGCCAACAGGTACATGAAAAAGGACTCAGAATCACTAATCAACAGGGAAACAAAAATCAATACTGTAATGAGATATAACCTCACACCTGTTAGAATGGTATTCTCAAAAAGACAAATAACAGGTGTTTAAAAGGATGTGGAGAAAAATGAACCCTTGTGCACCATTTATGGGTATGTAATTCGGTATAGATACTATGAAGAACATTATGCATGTTCCTCAAAGCTTAAAGATAGAATTACCATATGATCCAAGAATCCCACTGCTAGGTATTTATCAAAGAAAACAAAAACACTAATTTGAAATGACATGTGCACCACCATGTTCACTGTAGCATTATTTTCATATGTAGCCAACATATGAAAACAATCTAAGTGTTTATTTGTGGATAAACAGATAAAGAAGATGTAAAAATACACATACATAAACATAAATACACAATGTAATACTATTCAGCCATAAAAAAAAGAATGAAATCTTGCCATTTGTGAAAATGTGGATGGATTTTGAACACATTATTCTAAGTGAAATAAGTTAGACTCAGAAAGACAAATACTGTAGAATATCACTTATATGTGGGAATTTAAAAAGAACCAAAAAACATATATAACAACAGCGTCCATATATACAGAAAACAGATTGGTGGTTTCCAGAGTTGGGGGTGGAGTGGGTAAAATGAGTCAAAAGATGTCAAAAGGTACATACTTTCAGTTATAAAATAAGTCATGGGAACATAATGTACAACATGGTGGTTATAGTTGAAAGCATAGTATTGAATATTTAAAAATTGCTAAGAAAGTAAATCTTAAAAGTCCTCATTACAAAAAAAAAACAATTTTAAACTATGTGATTATGGAAGTTAAAGTAGGCTTACTGCAGTAGTCATTTTGCTATATATACAAATACTAAATCATTATGCAGTACACCTCAAACTATATATATATATATATATATATATATATATATATATATATATATACACACACACATATATATATATATATATATTCTCCAATAAAAATATACTATATTCTACCACTTTGATTTTGTTTCAATTTCTAAGTGTTTAAACTTTCTATATATTTTTGCACTTTTTCAGAATATAATTTTTATTAATGTTCGTTCATTACATTATGTAGATTTAACCAACACTAACCACACTGATTTAACCTATTGATTATCTTCTGGTACATAGGTGGTGATTGCTTTTCCATCATCTTACTTAGTTTGATTTTACTTCTTCCCTTCAACCATAAGTTTCCATATGTTCCTGAACTCAACCACATTGTAACCACTATGTGTTCTCAATATATTTATTTTAATGCTTAAACTGAACCAAATAATTTTCTGCCACATAAAATAGTTATAATAATTACAACAGCTTCCTGACCATGACATTAGCCACAGTTACTCTTGGTTCGTGCTTGAGTATCTGACCCAACGTGGGACACTAAGCCCACCCCTGAGTAAAGTGGGTTCCAGACTAAGAAAGGACTGTGTTAGTGTCACATAAGAGAATCTCTAAAGCTGACATACACAAACTTCCCATGCTGTGGCAGCCATATTTTTTTTTATATGTGTGTGCAGAACTGATTTGCAGAGGGAGGACAGAGATGAATTGGAAGGTGACTTTTGGTGTCACGCAAGAGCCTGGTTTCAGATTAATTGACCCTCAGCCATATTGCTGTTTCTAGGTTATAAGATATCCATGTGCTTGTTTTTCAACTGAAATAGGCACAGGTCAGGGGATTCTAGAGTAAATGGAGACAAAAGGTTGAAAGGGGTGTTGGGCAAGAAGGGATGAAGGGAGGAGAATTTGTGTGTTTAAAAGGAGGTATCAAATATATACGGTAGTGATGGAAAGAGAACTGACTCTGGGTGGTAAGTACATAATGCAATAGACGGTGTAATGTAGAATTGTACACCTGGAACCTATGTAATTTTTACCAATCAATGTCACCCCAATACATTTAACAATAAAAAATTAAAAAATAAATAAAAATAAAATGTTTATTCACAGTAATGTATCTACATTACTGTGAATATGTAAAAAAAAAAAAAGTAAAACTTCATTGTCCAATATTAGTCAAGATAGAATCATATAATTCATAGATTAATTTAGAGCCCATAGATCAATTTACAAAATCAGTTATATATGTTTTAAGTAGATTCTATACTACATTAATACCAGGAGGTAGAACTAAAATAAATTCAAATTAATTCTTAAGAACTACTGGCAGATTACCTTCTATATCATAATTTCAAAGTTATCACTGTAAGTAATTGATGAAAATTTCTCCAATTGGTAGAAAATTTCCCATTGGTAGGAGATTATTCCTGAACTTTAACCACTTCAAATAACTTATAATCAAAAACAAAAATATAGAATTCTATTTATGGCAGAAATACCGTGTTTCCTCGAAAATAAGACATCCCTGGAAATAAGACCTACGTACAGTTTTGCCTCTTGCTCAAATATAAGGCATCCCCCCAAAATAAGACCTCCCCAATAATAAGGCCTCCCCCGAACATAAGGCCTCCCCGATAATAAGGCCCCCTGAAGCTACCATAACTCTGGACTCTGGACTGTAGCAGCGGGCACCGCCGTGCAACTCACTGTTGGCTGCAGCGCAGCCGGAGCAGACAGGAAGTACAAGGTTTCTTTTAATCAGAAAATAATGACATGACTGTCATTGAATAAATGAGTAAATGTACCATAGATTGTTGTACATGGAAATAATGGTAGTAACAAGAAATTCTTGATACTGTAGGATTCACAGTTTGTCTGGTTATGCTGGTTTGTGATGACAACTACTACCGTACCGTATACAGGTAATACATTTTCTTTTTTTTTGTTCAACAATAAATGCATACCGTATTATTCTTCATGGAAAAAAAAAGACCTCCCCTGAAAATAAGACCTAGCGCATCTTTGGGAGCAAAAATTAATATAAGACACGGTCTTATTTTTGGGAAAACAGGGTAGTTTATGAAATAAGGTTGAAAAATTTTCTCCTCAATTTGAATTCTGAGGATATAATATTTAAAAAATATATAAAAATAGAGTAATTAGAGTAATATATATATGTATATATATATATATACACACATATATATAGTAAATAATAGTAGTAGCTATATGCAAAATTATATATGCAAAATATATATATATATATATACATATATATATATGATAAAAGGGGGACCATTGCATATTACATTAAAGAAGAAAGTTTGTGAAAGTATATTTTTGTTCCAAACATTAAGACATTTCAAGCAAACACAATAGAGGCTATGTATTTTTATATTATTCATTGCGTTTCTCTTAATACAAAAAGAGTACAATTTTTATAACTTTATAGTCACTTTAACCATTGTCATATAACTATGGTTCCATTTGTTTTAATTATTAACTATACATTTGCACAGAGCATAGTTTTCTTCATAGACTCTTATTTCATTGAGATTGTTGATAATAATAAAAATCATAGCTATACTTAAGAAAAAGGTCCATGAATATTAATGATTATAATAAATCAGATCTCATAGGAATCTACCTTTTCTGGGTGGACACTCAGAGGCTACCATCATATCCATGTTATTAGACTTTGCATCCATGGTCATAGTTTAATGAATACACTTAGGTGGATGTATGACCCTAGTTTTATTCATCAGATGTTTTTCCATCAACTTGGTATACAGGGGAATTGAGTTATATCAGATACAGTGCTTTGGAGCATCAATGTTTTAAACATTTTAGCTGACACCACAGTAAGAAATATGTAACATAACAGACCAACCTAATATATTTTCTACTACATTCTATTATTTAAGTACTGGTGATGGTGCACTAAGTTGGATTCAGGAGCCACTAATGGGACAGGACCCACAACATTACTTTAGACAAAATTCCATACACTCTTGTTGCTGAAATCATGATCAACCCTGGCTCCTTCATTATTCAAATCTCATTTACTCAACTCCTGCTGCATCTGTAAAATATTCCACTATATTTCTAACAAGTTTCACTGTTAATTTATTATAACAATTATAGTCCTTTTTTCCTGCCCACAAATCAGAGTATCTTAAGTAATCTTAATCCTTCTCAGGACTCATAAATTTTCCTTAATTTTCTCTTTGTCTTGAATTTACCAAATGTATTTATAAACTGGGAAATTCAGATGAAAATAAAGGAAGGTAATAACAATTACTCATTTTTAAGGCTGACATATGCTGTACCATATTAAGAGTTATGAGAGGCACAGGAATTTTTGTATCACTAGATTTCTACTCAGCTGTACAGTTTTAGACTAAAAACAGGTACTGTTAGAAATGATTTCATTTGGTTAACAAATGAGTTTAACAAAATGTTAAACTTTCAAGTCTCAGACTACAAAAGCAGCTTATATGTTTTGTTCATGGGAAACCAAAATCTCTTTGGACCCATTTACACCTGTTGACATCAACATTATTTTACATATTAACCTATTTATTTATTTATAAATCTGTATTATATGTTTCCTATTAGAATTTTGAAAAAGTTATAAATCTGTGACATCTAATAAATTGTGTGAGTCCATATTAAAGATTACTTCTAGCATTTGTTTAAAATTACATATGGACTGACATGAAGGATGTATACAGTAAAAGGATATATGTGAACTTGTAATTCTAGAATTTGAGAGAAGAGAATAGAGAAGAGGAAATTTGTATTTTTTACTGCCATACAATTATCATTGCTAAAATAAAAAAATAAATAAAGATTGTTAAACAATGATTCTGTTTTCTGTTTATTCTCTTCTAAAAGATGTTTGTCTTCTTTAAATTTGATCTTCAATTTAAGATGAATCTGTGAGTATTATTGCCAAGTTCTGAGATCATTTACCTCAACCAATTTCTCTTTATCAACCTAAAGAATTCTTATGAAAAATCAATAGAGATTAGAATGAAGTTAGAGAGATCAAATGAAATTCAAAACCTTTTTTTAGTCTTATCAATATAAAATCTTGTGTTCGACATGCAAAGGTTGTTCTCACATAAATAGAACTTCCCATTTTCTGAAGGGTCAGAACCATAATTTATGGTTCATATAAAATAGATGATTAAAATAAAAATATTATTTTTGCAGGACAGTCAAGTAAAATAATCATCCAGTTGTATTTTACCCTATTAACAATGCGTATATACACAGCCTAAATAATGATATTGTCAAAGTAAATTCATGATTTGGGCTCTCTTAAGTAGAATACATCATTTGGTGAAATAATATCTCCTAACTCATAAGAAGCAAAACAGACCATAAAGTAGATTCCTACATATGTTAATCTGAAAAATTTGAAGAGAAGTGAAAAGGAATCATTGAACTATATATTTAATAACTTGTTTATCTTTGGCAACCATTACGTGTCAATGATTACTTAATAAAATATTGTTTTGAGATTAACTTTGAAAACAAAGGTACAATAATGTTAAATTTACCACTGTGAATTTGAAAATGTGGCAAGTTTTGGTAAAGCTTAGTATTAAAGAACTAAACCTCTTTCTGACCACTTTATTTCCCGCCTCAAATTTTACACTACTAGGGATTGATGAATCATTTCTGCTCTTATTTTTTCAGAACACAAAGAATTATATTATTAATATTCAATCCAATATCCATCTTTTATTGGCTAAGGTATATAAAATACTTTCATTATTTTACTTTTAAAAAGACTAACATGTATTGACTTCTTACAGTTTAATTAAATGCCAAAACATCACCATAATTAAGAGAAAATCAACCATGTATCTACAATTCAAGTTTTACAACCAGTAAATATAGATATCCAAAACTGAACAGAATCCTGAATTTTACTTTTTAATATTTTAAATACTCTCTCACATTTTTTATGTGCCTTTTACATGAAAACATGTTTTTAAATTTTGTGAACAGAACTGCTTTCATATAGATATCATTTCAAAAATATTCCCATTGTGAGCAAACCACTTTTTTTTTAATTTACCTTATTAATAAAATATAACTGCAGTGGATATTTCAAATAAAATGTTTAATCAAAAAATACACAACAGATATTATGGACATTTAAGTCTAAGGCTTCATGCTGTATTCAGTTTGGTTCAGAATATAGTTTTTATGATTTATTGACAGCTGCTATAGATGGTTCTTTATTTTCAACTCAGCCCAACCCTGGTCAAACAACCCAACCCTCCTTCCTTTTTTCAATATTTTCCTAATATCTCAGCTCATTTAATTCTATTGATCCACTGAAGAGTATAATGGTACTGGAACTGGAATTAATAGCATCTCCCTTTCCCAGTGCTAAGAGCCTTCCCATTGAGTCTGTGGACCATACACAAAATCATAAAAGTCGGCAAAAATGTAGAGTGACCTTTATCGGCTACTATGGTACTGAAAAATTCAACAAACCTCAGAACATCATTTTCAATTTTATAGCACTGTTTTCTTAAATAATAAGAGAAGGGGGGAAAAAAGAACAACTGACCCCTGCCCAGCATTTACTTAAACACAATTGGCATTAATAGAGTATTCTGTCAAAAATTCAAGCTCAAGAAAATGTATGGCTTTGTCCACAGCAGCAGCTATCTTAGCAGATTGCACTGTCACTGCTTCACACAAAGCACATTGCAACACCATTAGTGGACATAAATAATGCACAAGCTCTTATGCAGTACTCAGCTAAGTGCATGAAAACCTTGGGCTCCTGTTGTCAGAAATTCAATGGATTAGTACCTAGATTTATTTTTAAGTCTGTAAAGCACTTTGTTCTTGACAGCGTTCAAAGTAGAAAGAGTGCTATCCTGAATGTGCATCTTAATACTGTCAGTCCTGTCTTGTAAGAGCAGATGATATATGGGTTGCAATATTTCGTTTTAATATTTAAAGTTTTCACTGTGCAGATGCAAAGAAATATATTAATAGTTATCTGCTGTTACTTTATCGATCTGAAAAAGAACAAAGATAACCTGTAAAGTTTCACAGTGAGGCTAATAAAATGAAGCCATTATAATTATATGTAGTAAAACAGATACACAAATTATAAATATCATACATTGTCTTTAGGAAGTGAGTGCATTTGCGTACTGAATTTTTTTTTCTAAATTAGTATGGCATATTTGAAATAAAATTTAAGGGAAATTTTGGCATATTTTAATCTGATTAGCCATATTTACGGTTATATAGTTCCTTCAGCTACATAATAGTACTGTGTCTGTTTTAAAGACTAACTGATTTTACATGGATAATATTTTGCTGAGCAAGAACAATTCCAAAATTTTACTCAAAATTGCTTGCTTATAACTTCAGAGATTGAGGGAAGTATCTGCCTGTAGATATGTTCAGGAGTTAAGCCTGTTAATCTCCCATGCATTGAAAGGATAAAAGACACTCTTATATAGATAAAGACAGTTTTCTATTGATATGTGATGTAACAGAAGAACAGAGATATCTCATGTGAAAGTCAATCTTTCTGAATTCGATGAAGGACTATGATCTTATTTTAAAATAATAACAGTTACCTTTTCACTCCACATACATGGTCCATGAATTTTAATACAATTTGTTGAAATGTCACTCAGTGAATTAACTATTATCAAGCCCTAATATTTTAAAGTTAAATATTTAACCAATGACTATTTATAATTATATATATTGAACACATTTATTAAGCTACATGTATGAATGATTTCAGCTCAGACATCTGACCCTTCAATTAAAATTTGATTTTTAAACACGAGTTTTTCAGGGTTATGAAGTCTCATTTTATTCTACATACAAAGTTAATTGCTGAATAAAAAGGAGATATTTATGCTCTATTATTGCACAAGACAATCCATTAACCCAGTAGTGATTTGCTACTGGTCATAAAGAAGACAACACGGTAAAAAGGCCAGTGAAAATTAGGTTTCAAGATGTATTAAACATAACCATATGTGGAAAGATTATATTCTTCAGAATGAAGGTGATTTAAAGAATTTTATATCGAGGAGCTGAAATCTTCAATCTAGTGCATTCCTTTTTTAACATCACCAAGGTTTACACAGAGAAAAGTTCAAAGACCAACAAATAATTTGCATATTCTGATCAATAGGTGGCGCTTTTCCCCTTCCTGACAGACTTGATTACAAAATTCTGGTAGAGGTATAACTTTCTAAGTGTTATGAATTTTCAATCTTACTTTTTAAAAACCAAACACTTCCACTAAATAAGGGTAATCCTTGCAAGTTCATAAAGATTTATATTACGATATTGTAGGGCTTTAAAAAATTATCTTTTGATGCATTATTACATTTGGCTATCAATAATTATATTTAAAGAGTGCTCTTGGATAGTTTTAATGTTTAAAAATGTATTAAATATTATTTTGTTTTTTTAATCCATGAATTATTCCCTATTTGTCCAAGTGGAAAACTTCTGGAAAATAGTTTATATAGGGCCTCTTAAAATATCACTATCATGATAAATGTACTTTATTTATGATTTATAAGATACTTGTCAAAATAAAACATGTGGGGAAGCCGGGATGGCTCAGTGGGTTGAGCACTGACTTTGCAGCCCCGGGGACTGAGGATTAAATCCCAGCCCCAGCCCGTGTGGACCCATATGCTGAACTAGGGAGTGCCCCCAGTTCGATTCTCACTGAGGTGAGACCCTGGCCCAGTTCCTGCCCTGTGCAGCCCCACACCCATCTGTGGAAAAAAACTGTGTGGAAAAACCGATGATGTGCAACTATGGAGGCTGTTCTGGACCCTTCCCCTTCTCTCTGTCTCTGTCTCTGTATCTCACTCTCTCTCTTGCTGTCAAAAAAAATAAAAATAAATCTTTAAAAACAATAAATAAATAAAATAAAATAAAACATGCATTTATATTATAAAATGTGTATTGAACATATAGCAGAATATGGTAAACATAAGTAGAAAATTTCAGCAAAGATACACTTTAAAAGACATATCTATATGCTGATAGATTATATAATATTTTGACTTATTTATACTAGCTTATTTAACTAAACATGAGAATTAAAGGCAATCAATAATCTTTGTCAAGATGATAATTAGATGATAATTTTTTATAGATGATAATTTTAATATTATAAGTACAAAAGAATTTATAAAAATACTTCATCTAGACATCTTTTATTTAAATTTACACTAAAAATTATGTATATAAAATGTTTCTTTAAAAAACACCACTAGTTATATATAGTAACTAGCTTATAATATCTAAATAATGTACTGTAATAATGTAGTCTATTATTTTTTTGGTAAAGATTTATTTTATCATTTTTAACAGAGACAAGGAGACAGAGAGAGAGTGTGAAACAGAGAGAAGAGGCTGGGCCCAGAACCGTCTCCACAGTTGTATGTCATCAGTTTTCAGCATGGTTTCATTCCACACAGGTGGGCAGCAGCCACGCAGGGCGGGAACCAGGCTGGGGCCTCCCACAAGGAAGGCACACCCCCGCAAGCTTTGGGACAAACCAGGGGCCTCCCACATGGGAAGCACGTCCCCAGTGAGAACCGAACTGTGGGCCACACCCCAGTTCAGCATAAGGGTCCACGTGTGCCAGGGCCCAGGACTCAATCCTCGGACGCTGGGGCTGCAAAGTGAGTTCTTAACCCACTGAGCCATCCTGGCTTCCTGTAGTCTATCTTTTAAAAGATGATTACCTAGAGTCAAGTGGTTTAAAATATCTTTTGAGCAACACAATTAACTTTTTATTAAAATTACATATTTTAAATATTATATCTTGATTAAAAACAAATATTTGAGCAAAACATAGAACTCTATTTTTAATGCATAATAAAATTACGACACCTAGATCAACCTCTTCACATATTATCCCTATTTCTACATGCCCCGTTCTTATTTCATTAGTCTTCATTAACTTGTCTTCTTTAATTTAGTAGTGTACTTGTTTTGATATGTTAAGATCAGAAACTCTTACCTTACAAAATACTTTGACAAGTCTATAACCAGTCAGAAAATTAAGAAAAAAATTACATAGATCTTTTCTTTTAAATAGTTTGAACATTTTACCTTAAGATAAATAAATATGTATCAATATCAAAATTTTTATTTTATCCAGAATATACAGTGTGACCCTACTCCTCTTAACTATAGCAAAAAGAAATACAATCTACAACTAAATTAGGTTTCTACCAGATTAGTTCAAATTTGTTCCCCTAAAGAAATCCTATCACATACCGTAAGTGACTAGACATGTTTTTTTTCTTTAAATATATATTTATTTATTTTATTTTTTTTTTGACAGTGAGAGAGAGATACAGAGACAGAGACAGAGAGAGAACTGAACTGGGGGATCTCCCAGTTCAGCATATGGTTCCGCACAGGCCAGGGCTGAGATTCGATCCCCAGTCCCCGGTGCTGCAAAGTGAGCGCTCAACCCACTGAGGCATCCCGGCTTCCCCATGTTTTTTTCTTTTGATATCTTCTTAGTTGTATTTCCTTTCTGGGTATCACTGCCAATAAAACCCTTTGAGCATTGTCAATAGGGATCCAACCACTTTCCTATCATTCAAAATCACAGTGTTTGGCTATTCTAGAATGGCCTTATCTTTTATGTTTTATTGCCTTTCCCTTCCTAAAGGTAGAATTGGGTAATATCAAATTAAAAACGTTTATTTTCTTTTTTTTTTCTAGAAATAAATGACTTTTCTAGAAGAAATCACATTTGGAATTAATGTTGTATATAGTAGCAATGCAAGAAGTTGTATTGATATGAGATACCACCTTTTAGGTATCTTAATAAAGTTTCCTATACTTTGAAACTCTTTTGGGAAAAGAATACATTTTGCTATAGAGAAAAGTTTTTATACTTTAAACAGCATGGCTCTGTGTGTAATTCTGGGTTGAGCTTATATAGAGTTTGACAATATTAGGTTATAGTATAAGATAGATCAAGTAAAAATTCTATTCTCTCCAAATTTAAAACCATCATTGTAACTCTGATAAATGTCAAGTATCAATAACACTATGCTTAAACAGTCCTGAAGAGACAAAAAAATAAAAAATGATATGATAGGCAGAGCCCTACATTATCAAGACAGCAATGATAAAGTACAACACTTAAGAGATTTTACTAACAGTTTAAGAGTTCTGGCACAGTACAGCCTGTGTATAATGAGGCTTCTAAATGTTCATCTCACAGAACTTGCATTTGAAGAGATAAAATACTTTACAAACTCCATTTCATTAATCTTTACAATATCTTTGTGAAGAATTATGAACACCAATCAACAGATTACAGAATGACAGCACTGAAATAGTGAATGAATTGGCAATCCTCCCAAAGAGAGCCTTCAAGATTCTCCTTACATTGAAGTTTTGTTTTGTTGTTATTGTTGTTGTTTTTGTTTTCTTAATTCCTGTATGCTAAAACCAAGTTAATATGTTAAATCCTATAATAAACATGTTGTACTCTGTTGGGCAGAAGAAAAAGTGAAAAGGCTTGATAACTCAGTGTTCTGAATTTAATAGTTAAATCAGTATTTCAATGCCAAATCATATGAATATGCAAAAGGGCTTTTTCAAAAAGCAGCATTTTGTGTCATTTTGACTACTATTCTATAATTCCACAACAATGCCAGATAAGATTTTCAATCTTGCAGCAAATTAGTCTAAAATTTTCAATAATCCATTCAGAAGATTTCAACGGTACATGGCTTACATTGTACTATTAACGAGCAGACATGATTATATCAACATCAATAAATACTAATAGCTATTCACCACTTACTGTGTATAACCTGAGTTCCTGAAAGATCATATTGTTTCTCATTTAAGCTAATCTTTCATTAAAAGAAACCTCATATTAACAAACCAAGCTCACATTATATCCATATAACAAATACAGTTGAGTCTCTGTTAACCAGAATTCAAGCAACTGGCACTCTCAAGCAACCGGCACAAAACATCTTTGATTTTGTGTTGGTTGCTTGAGAATTTTGCCGGTTGTTTGAGAGAGTTGCATACATTTATCTGGTATCTACCAATTCCTATGGGTATTGGTTAACTGAGAGTCTTTTGTATCAGTTCAAGGGATCTAAAACATTTAAAAGGTATTTTAACAAATACTACATGTTTAAAAGTACTCAACTTGGGGAAGCCGGGATGGCTCAGTGGGTTAAGTGCTCACTTTGCTGCGCTGGGGACCAAAGATCGAATCCCGGCCCCAGACCGTGCGGAACCATATGCTGAACTGGGAGCTCCCCCAGTTCAGTTCTCTCTCTGTCTCTGTATCTCTCTCTCTGTCAAAATAAATAAATAAATATTAAAAGTACTCAACTTTTTATAATATTGAATATACAAAGAAAAGTATAGAAACAGTCACGAATTAAGTAATAGCACCAAATATCTGCTCATATTCCAGAGGAAATATGGATTCTCCCATTTCTCTCTACTTATGTCCATGCAGTTGAAAAGGTTGACTAATTTTGCTGTCTGACTTGTTTCACTCACCATTATGATGTCAAAGTCTATTCATGTTGTCACAAATGGCAGTATTTCATCTTTTCCTATTGCTGAGTAATATTCCATTGCATAAATACAGCACAACTTCTTTATCCAGTCATCTATCAAAGGACACTGATTACTTCTATGACTTGGCCCCTGTGAACAGTGCTGTGATAAATGTAGTAATACACACACACACACACACACACACACAGGATCAAGTTTTCAAATTTGAGAGGGTAGATACCCAGGCTTTATTATATGTGGAATATAAAACTGAAAGTAACAAAGACAGAAAAACTCATGGACACAGTCAATAGTTTAGTGGTTACCTGAGGGTAAAGGGATAGGGGAGTGGTGTAGGAGGGCAGGGGCATCATATATATGGTGATGAAAAGAGAACAGACTCTGGGTGGTAAGAACACAATGCAACACATAGACTATGTATTGTAGAATTGTACACCTGGAACATATGTAATTTTTTCTAACAAATGGCACCCCAATAAATTTAATTAACAATAAAAAGGAAAGAAAAACAGCCTTATTAATTTTACTCTAACTGTGCATTAATTTTTTTAAGATTTATTTTAGTTTTTTTGATAGAGACAGTGAAAGACAGAGACAGAGAGAGACAGAGAGAAGGGGGAGAGCCCAGAGCAGTCTCCATAGTTGAATGTCCATCAGTCTTCAACATGGTTTTGTTCCACACAGGTGGGCGTGGGCTGCACAGGGCAGAAACTGAGCTGGGGGCTTCCAGCATGGGAGGCACGCCCCCTCAAGCCAGAGGCCGAACCAGTGGCCAAGAACCAAACTGGGGGCCTCCTGCTTGGGAAGCATACTGCAGTTCAGCATATGGGTCTACATGGGCCGGTACCGGGATTCTATCCTTGGCCCCCAGGACTGCAAAGAAAGCGCTTAACCCACTGAGCCATCCCGGCTTCCCCTGTGCATTAATTTTGACAATCTTTCCGTCTCTGCTACCACTAACCCACTCCAAGCAGGATCATGTGTTGTTGTAGTTAGTTGTTCACATATAACTCTATAGGGAGCCGTTAACTATGAGAATGGCACCGCCAGGCATGTGCAGTACACAGACTGTAAATGGTACACAGGATTCCTGTGTCCTAGTCACCGTCCTCTCTCATCTGGAGCACTGCCGTAGCTTCCAATTTCATCTGCTCTGCTTTCCTTATTACCCCCTCACCATCACCACCAAAATTATTGTCTACACTAAAGTTAAAGTTATCATTTAAAAGCATACAGTACACTAGGATACTTTCCTTGTCAAAAGCCTTCAAAAAGCTTTTCAATGCATTTCAAAAACAATTAAAATCTCTCATCATTTCATTTGCTGTCTCTGCCTTAAGATCACATTCCATGGTTAACTCTCCACTCAACTCAAATACCCCTTCATCCAACTTATTCTAATCACTTATATTTAATTAGCAGCTCTATCATTTATTTTGGCAACTAGTTTTCATCTGGCACTTCTTATAATTAATAATTAGTTTTATATTTGTTCGCTTACTTGTTTATCTTATTCTTTATACATTATTACCTATTTATATACACACAAAATCATCATCTAAATATGAGGTTAGAAATGTTATTCTCTACATAGATGCAAATTGAGCCTACAGTGGAAATTATTCCATTAGTATTAGCGAAAAATCTTTTATTTAGTCCATCAAGGTTTACAGTGTGCTTTTATTTATCATGTCTTCTATAGATTCTTAGATCCTATGCATGAGACATAGCAAGTATTAATATTTCCGATTATATGGGTCATGAAACTGAGGTTCAGTAATGCCACTTTCTTGCACAACATCACTGAGATAGTAAGACTTCAAATTGTGACTTGAGCTGAAGCCTCGAGCCCATATCTGAAAGCTTTCCATTATAAGCAGCAAAATGGTTGATTCCTTTGAACGGCCACATGAAGATACTGGGAAGCATGTAATTGTAGACTTGGCCTACAAAGAATGTGGTAGTCCTATATTATAAAGAATACAATGCTACTATGATATCACAAAATATAAATTACATTGTAATAAATCTTGAATATTGTAGTGAATTTCGACCATAGATAGACAGATGAGTTGTTAACGTCATTTATTTATTCAAAAAACTATTTGTTGCTGAAGCAGTCTGCATATCAATAAAAGTAAATTGTATTATACTTAGTACAAAAAGTACCCATAGCATATTCTGCCAATTATTCAACCTTGTTTTAAAAAATAGTTGTGTATTTGACACCTGTCAAAAACTTAGATTGAAAAAATAAGTCTATCAACTATTACACCTTCCAAGAATCTAATCAATGTGTCCAATTTACTATTCATAATTTGCATAACATATTTATGGCTTATTCCATACTTATCTTCTATTTACTCATCACCAACTTTCAGTTTTTGTCAGTATATTAATAAAAATCCTGTTATAGGCATCATAAATTTGTATATATATATATATAATGCATTTATTAATTTATACAAAATTAAAAATAGCATACTAAGTATTTAGAAAAATAAAAATTAAAAAATATGTATTTGCTTTTACTGTAAAAACTATAATAGTCCAAATTTGCTGCATAATGCTTCTAAATAAGATGGGCATAATATTTGGTGGTTTGTTTTTTTTTAATTTTTTTTTATTGTTTTTGACAGAGAGAGAGAGAGAGAGAGAGAGTGAGAGAGAGGTATAGAGACAGAGAGAGAACTGAACTGGGGAAACTCCCCAGTTCAGCACATGGGTCCACACGAGCCGGGATTGGGATTTGATCCTCGGTCCCCGGCACTGCAAAGTGAGTGTTTAACCCACTGAGCCATCCCGGCTTCCCCTATTTAGTGGTTCTTGTCAGAAAAAGCTACAAAAATTGTGGGCCCTTATACAAATGAATATTTCAGGCCTTTTGTACAAAAGCAGGAATAAAGTATAACTAAAGATACATATGTATAAAACTTGTTATTTTTTTAATAATTTTTTAAAATATATATTTTTTTATTTATTTTTGACAGAGAGAGAGAGAGAGAGAGAGAGAGAGAGAGAGAGACAGAGAGAGAGACAGAGAGAGAGAGAGAGAGAGAACTGAACTGGGGGAGCTCCCAGTTCAGCATATGGGTCCGCACGGGCCGGGGCCGGGATTCGATCCTCGGTCCCCGGCACTGCAAAGTGAGCGCATAACCCACTGAGCCATCCCAGCTTCCCCATAAATTTGTTTTTTTTTTGAATCATTGGTGTCTTTCACCCTCCCTCTTCCTTTTATTACCTCTCTCAACTTTTCATGGTATGTGTGTGTGTGTGTTTTCTATTTAATATTATCCTAAGAAATGAACAATTAAAATTTTTAGTTATTATTAATAACATGGATTTTGCCTTTTATTTTTACATTATTCAATGACAATTTTAAATGAAAATATCAGAGTATTTCACTTATAATAATAAAAAATTATTGAAATGACTCAAGTCCTATTTTCTGACTCATCATTGGAGGGTACCTCAAGCTGGGAAAAGAGACAAATATAAGCAAGACTCAGGAGAGTTGTAAAGAAAAATAGAATATGTCCCCAAATCTGAGTGGTAGAGATAGGCAGATTGCACTTGACCCAAGGCTTCAGCCCTCACCATCCCCATGCTCCATTGCCCTACTTCACTTACAAAGCACAGATTCAAAGAAAATGATTATTTCAAGACATGACCACAGAGCATTAAACCCTATCTATGGAGCCATTTTGACTGACTGTACTGGTTGCATGCCCATAAAATGGCCTTAGTTCCTACTATGTTCAGCAATTATGCTAGGTAGGTTTCATAAATACATCCCCACAGAACCAAGGAAAGTATTATGACACAGAGAGTTTTAGTAATTGGCTCAAGTTCTCACAACTCATAGTTACTAATATTTTCAGAGGATTGTTTTCATGTTCCATATAACTATGAATTATTACTAGATATATATATAATACTATATTATATTATATTATATTATACTATATTATACTATATTATACTATATTATAATACTATATTATAATATATAATACTAGAATTATTATTATATATTAAGTTTAGGTTAAATATTTAACTATTTTTTTATCTGTAGTATATTAAATGTGCCCACATACAAATATGCATATGCATATATATGGTGTGTGTGTGAACATACAGAAATACAGCCTTCTCTAAGTATAAGTGGGCACCAGATATATGGTGATGGAAGGAGAGCTAATTTTGGGTGGTGAGCACATAATGCAATACATAGACTATGTAATATGGAGTTGTACACCTGAAAACTATGTAACTGTTACCAAGCAATGTCACCGCAATAAATTTAACAATAATGAAAAAAGTAAATTTATATACAAATTATATTTGTGGAATCTGTAAATACACAAATCATATATATGTTTATACATACGTATAGAGGAACTTGTCTAGTAACGGATTTATTGGACAATCCATAACTCATCAATTATAAAACTTATTTTTTATTTTTTTAAATTGATCAGGAATATTCTTTAAAAGTTTCAGAAACATATTTGTCTTCAAAGTTATATCAAAACTCATACTTTCTTCTTACAACTAAATATTATAATGAGCAAATTTAAAGTTATAAATTTTTTTTTTAAAGCGGGTGAAGGTGGTGGGGGTAAGCCAGGATAGCTCAAAGTGTTAAATGCTTGCTTTGCAGCCCCAGAGACAGAGGATCAAGTCCTGGCCCTGGCCCGTGCAGACCCATGTGCTGAACTGAGGTGTGCTTCCCATGTGGGAGGCCCTCAGTTTGGTTCTTGCCACCCCCACCTCATTAGGCCCCTGGATCAATGGGGGGGGCTCCCATGTGGGAGGCCCCCAGCCTGGTTTCTGCCCTGCACAGCCCCTGCCCACCTATGGGAAACGAAACTATGTCGAAAACTGATAATATATGACTATGGAGACTGCTCTGGGTTCTCCCCCTTCTCTCCGTCTTTCCCTCTGTCTCTGTCAAAAACAATAAATCTTTAAAAAATAAAATAAATATTAAAAAATTTAAGTGCTGTCACCTTTCTTCCTAATATTATGTAGGCTTCATACTGTTATATTTCAGGATATGGTAAAATGTTGACATGCATATATTCATATATTTAAAAACTATATAAAATCTTACCAAAGTCATAGACTATGTATACATGGGCTGTACAGAATGTATCCAGTCATGTAATGTGAAAACCAGAGGCGCTTATGGCTGTTTTGGGGTTTCTCCCCCCCCCCAGAAAGTCCTCATATACATTGTATAACTTTAATTACATTCTCTTCATCTCTCTATAGATAATTTACATTCCAGTAAATTTTCTTACTCTCTGGAGGGCAGAAGGGCAGAAATGCCAGCCACCTTATATGAGCCCTGAGTTTCATAACTTTGGGATTCAAACCCCGCACATTCAGGTGGTATCAGGCCCTCATCACACAGCTACATGGAGAATTAGAGGAACTGGTGCTGCTCCAATTACTTGTACGTTGTCTCTTATCCAGATGTCTGGTGGTCCTGTAGGCTACTTTGTTAACTAGCAAGCAGGATAATATGTCAGACCCTTCCTAATTGGAGATGGGAAAGATCAATCCCTCACAGAATTGTTTAAAGTTTTAGTCAGTAAGTATGTACTATGTGTTATCCACTGGGATATATACTAAGAAAATAAACCATAATACACTCATAGTTCTGTTCTCAATTTGTCCACATTCTAGCAAGGGAAATAGATATGTAGAGAGCTAAGTATTTCACAATATAATGTATTCCTATTAGAGAAATATACAAAGTGACATAAGGCATACAATGATCAAAAAGAATGCATTTTTGAAAAGTAGTTGTGAAAATTAAAGCAGAATTTGGTGGACATATAATAAACTTTATAGAGAAGAATTATCTTTTGGTTAAGATGTTGAATGAAGAGTCTACGATTAAATGACTTAATGTAAAAGCAAAGTGATATGGCATGCTTGTCAATGGGTCTGATCATAGCTAACTCATCCATTAAACACTAGTTGAGTACAATTATGTGTTTATAATATTACAGTATGGTTAGAAAAGTTTTTTCCTTCTGCCAAAATATACATTGGCTTCTGCTCTTATTGGTCCTTTGAAGCAGCTTAGATTATATTAACCCTATTATAAAATCCATTACACTGAAATATAATGGCTTGGTGAGTTGTCTCTCCATACTGGACTCTGAACTTTTTGAGGGCATGGATGATATCTTTTTCATAACAGCTTGCCTGTTGCTGAGTATAATTACATGGTTGAGGCTTATACCTTTAAATGTTCCCCAATATTCCTTTTCTATTTATACACTTGGCAATACATTTTACTGGGCACATGGCTTCTCAGCTCAATAGTATATTTCCTAGGATCTTTCACAGGTAAGTGAATCAATGTAATTGAGCTTTTTTCATGAATTATGAGTAGATATCATGACTAAAATTTCTGAATATTATATTTAACATGATTGAGAATTAATTTCCTTATTTTTTTCTCCCTCCCCAATGTGCTGAAAGCAGATGTAGTCAAACACTTCTTAAACATTTTTAAGGACTAAGGTAAGAATGCAAATGGAGATTCATATACGACATGCATTTAAGTATTTCAAAGATATATATCAGAAAAACAATTACATAAAGTGCGCTTTATCCTAACTTGACAATTTCCCCTTCCTAATAACCATGGAAATGGGCTTGAATTTAATATTTTCAGACTATCTGAGTTCTGTTTGAGAAGTTGGAAGTATTAGGAAACCTGGAACTTAGCCCAAAGCCCATGACTGATTACTTTCTAGCCCTGCCTCGTGTTCTATTCTGCACAGTGCATACCCAGGATCATATATCCAAGCCTCCCTCGTATACACCCTGAGTGAATTGTCATAATTTTAGTTCACAAGTGCACACACTGGAGTCCTATCTACCCTCAGGTGTACAGTCTTGGCCCTGGAGGCAAGGCATTTTTGAACGGCGAATTCTGCAGTCCCAGGTACTCTGACTCTGGTCTAAAAGTAGAAGGACAGATTTCAGGTGAGCATATAACCTTGTTCTTGGGTTTGCCTCCATATGCAGAGGACCATAGAATGATGGGGTCAAGAACAGGTCCCTCTGAAGCACATAATATAAGGAACTAGTCCCTTTTCTCCACATCTAAGTGTGGCATTAAATAGAGTGGTAATGAGTTAACTTGCACAATTCAGGTAACAATAGTACTCTGTGGCTATGCTGACCAATATCACAGACACTAGGCCAAATTGAATGGCTAGTCCAAATTGATATAAGTTGTAAAGGAAAAATATATAAACAGTTTAAAAGCTATACTATGAAAAGATAACATATATTAACTGCTTTATATTTATTATATGCAGAAATTACATTATATACTATATTGAGATAAATAAAATATATTATTAAAATTAATTTTATATTTTTATTACATTCTAACATATAGTAAGTAGAACATTTTATATTTGGCTTGAATTTATGGCTTGCATTATATTTCTAATGGGCAGTGCTACTTTAGTGAATAATGTGGCAACAATATGGGTAAAACACAGGACTTTAGACATCTTGTGGAGCAAAATCTACTACTTGCCAGGAATTATCTACTTTTCTTTCTTCTGTTACTTAACAAAGAAATAAACTACTATTTTGTTTAAGCATTATGTTTGAGGGGATTTTGGTTGCACCAAGTCAGGCCTCATAAAAACTAATATGTGAGTAATTATTTCAATAAATAAATAAGCAAAATAGTTTTGCTCTCAATGAAATAAACAGAGACATAAAAGATATTAAAATCCACTTACTTGTATAGTCCATGTGAGAAAGGATTTTATTGTTTGTTATGTTTGATACTAATGAACATTTCTCTTTACAATAGGCCCTCAATAAGTATTTCTCAAATAAATAAACAAATGCATTAATAGCTAATCATGCAAAGTACTAATGGAACATATTAGAATGTCACACCATTTTAAGCAGAACTCTTAGAGAAGCAGATAATATTTCACACAGAAGTTTCTATGGGAAAGGGTATAGGAATAGCAGGAAATGTTTAACCATAAGGAACAATATAGTGGTTTGTGGGGTACATGTTAACTTATATTTTTATATTATTCTACTTAGACATATTCTATAATTAATATATTATATGCTCTTGGTTAAACTTGCTTTAGGTATAGATACATCTACACAATGTACTAGAAGTAAACTGTATCTTTACTATACAAGGGCTGACTTTAACAGCCTATTAATACCGATGGACAGATCTTCCAGACAGGAAATCAAGAAAATAGCGCCTTTAAATGACACATTAGACAAGATAAATTTAATTGGTATTAAAAGAGCATTATACCCAAAAGCAGAATATATATTCTATTGAAATGCATATGAAATATTTTTTCAAGATAAGCCCACATGTTAGGCCACAAAACAAATCTCAATACATTTATGAAGAATGAAATTCTATCACGTGTCTTCTCTGATCACAATGGTATGAATCTAAAAATCAATTAAAAAAAATTGAAAAGCACACAAACACATTGATGCTAAATAACATAATACTAAATAATAAATGGGTAACAATGACTAAGAAAGAAATAAAAAAGAAAAAAACTCCTTGAGATAAATAAGTATGAAAAAATAATGACCCAAAATTTATGGGAAACAGCAAAAGCAGCCCTAAGAGAAAAAATTACACCACTACTGGCCTACCTCAAGAGGCAAAAAGATTTTAAATAAACAATCTATATCTCTAAGTAGACTAGAATAAAAAACAGCAGGGGAAGCTAGGATGGCTCAGTGGGTTAAGCTCTCACTTTGCAGCCCCGGGGACAGAGGATCAAATCTCAGCCCTGGCCCTTGTGGATCCATGTGCTGAACTGGGGAGTGCCCCCAGTTCGGTTCTCACCATGGTGAGATTCGGGACTAGTTCCTGCCCTGTGCAGCCCCTTGCCCACCTGTGGAATGAAACTATGTGTAAAACCGATGGATGATGTGCAACTATGGAGACTATTCTGGGCCCTCTCCCTTTTCTCAGTCTCTGCCTCTATGTCTCTCTCTCTCTGTCAAAAACAATACAAATAAATCTTCAAAAACAGCAAACAAAGCCCAGAGTAGAAGGAATGAAATAATAAAAATCAGAATAAATATAAACAAAATAGTGGCTAAAAAAGCCATACAAAAAATAAAACTCTGAACTGATTTTTGGAAAAGATGAAAAATCTAAAAGTAATTAACCAGATTCATCAAGGAAAAAGAGAGGACCTCTCAAAAAAAAAAAAGAAATGAAAGATAAGTGACAATAGAAATACAAGAAAAAATTTAAGGAAATACTTCTGCAAGTATGCACTTAAAAATTGCATACAAAATAATAAATAAATAAATAAATAAAACCCAAGATAGGAAAAAAAAGAAATAAAATGCACAAATTAGTAGATATAAACAAATTCCAGAAGCATATGATCTCCTAAGGCTGAATTAAGAAGAAAAAGAAAATCTGAACCAACTGATTACTACTAACAAAATCAAATCAGTAATCAGCAAGCTCCCAACAAAATTCTTGGACCAGATAGCCTCATAGGTGAATTTGACTGAACAGTCAAAAGAGAATTAACACCTATATTTCTCAAACTATTCAAAAATGCAAGAGAAGAGGAGCCTCCCAAGCTTATTCTACAAGGCCACCATTACCGAAATTTCAAAACCAGACGTTACAAAACAAACAAACAAAAAACAACACATATATATATGTTGACATGCCTGATGAACATACATGCAAAAATCCTCAGCAAAATATTAACAAACTACATTAATCAACACATTAAAAGGATAATACATCATGGTCAAGTGGGATACATTCCTAGTATACAAGGTTGGTTTCATGACCACAAATCAATTAATATAATACAACACATAATACATATATATTAAAAAATAAAAAACATATGATTTCATCAATAAATGCAGAAAAGGCATTTAAGAAAATTCAGCATAGAGTTATGATAAAAACTCCTATCAAAGTGGAAATAGAGGAAACATATCTCAACATAATAAAGGCCATATGTGACAAGTCCACAGCTAACATCCTACTCAAAGGGGAAAAACTAAAAGCATTCCTTAAGATCAGAACAAAACAAGGATGCCTACTTTCATCACTTTTATTCAACATAGTACAAAAAGTCCTAATCATAGCAATCAGATAAAATATAAATAAATAAATGCATTCAAATTAGAAAGAAATAAAACTATCATTATTTGTAGATGAAAAAACACTATATAGAAAGAATCCAAAAGATTCTATCAAAATAAATTTAGTAAAGTAGCAAGATACAAAATTAATATTCAGAAATCAGTTGCTTTTTTATATACCAATATCTACTAGAAAGAGAAATTAACAATTCCATTTACAATTTCATAAGAAAAAAAACATATAATAAATTTAACATGGAAAATTAAAGGCATGTACTCAGAAAATTATAATACACTGAAAAGAGAAATTAAATAAAATACAAATAAATGGAAGCATATACCATGTTCATAGATAGGAAGAATTAATACCGTTAAAATGTCCATACTACCCAAAGCAATAATAGTCAATGTAATCCTCATCAAAATACACATGGCATCTTTCAAAGAACTATTAATAGAACAAATAATCCTCAAATTTATATGGAAACATACAAGACCCAAAATAGCCATGGAAATCTTCAGAAAGAGGAAGCTGGAGGTATGATACCCTAATATCAAACTGTACTACAAGGTCAGAGTAATCAAAACATGGTATTGAAATAAAAACACACACATAGATCAATGGAACAGAGTACAACCCAGAAATTAACCATGGCCATATAGTCTCTAAACACAGGGGTCTCCAAACTACAGCCCACGGGCCAGATGTGGCCTGGGAGGCCCTCTCATCAGGCCCATGGAGACCTTTTTATCTGAATAAAATAATATTAAATAAATAATTAATAACAACATCTATGTTTTGATTCTTTTTTATTTGGACTTCGAATGTGTAGTTGGCCCCCAAACTGCTGTTTGATAGTTAATGCGACCCACAGGCTGAAAAGTTTGGAGACCCCCTGAGTCCTAAGACAAAGGAAGCAAGAATATATACTAGGGTAAAGGCACACTATTTAATAAATGGTGCTGGAAAACTGGACATACATATACATGCAAAAAAATAGAACCATCTTCTTACTTCATATATAAGAAGAAACCCAAACTGAATTAAAGACTTAAATGTGTGACCCAAAACCATAAAACTCCTAGTAGAAAACATTGGCAGTAAATGAACAGACATTGCCCTTAGTGATATATTTATTAATATATCTTGTTTGGCAAGAAAAACAAAAGAAAAATAAACAAATGGGACTACATTAAACTAAAATGTTTTTGTACAGCCAAGAATATCAACAACACAAAAAGACATCCTACTGAATGGTAGGAGATATTCACCAATGATACATCTGGTAAAAAGTTAATATCCAAAGTCTATTAAAACAACTGATACTACTCAATGCCAAATAAACAAGCAATCCAATTAAAAAATGGGCAGAGGACCTGCATAGACATTTCTTCATAGAGAACATACAGATGGTCAACAGATGTGAAAAAAAAGCTCAACGTCACTAAACATCAGAGAAATGCGAATTAGAGTGCAATGAGAAATCACCTCACACATGTCCAGAAGTGTTGGCGAGGATATGAAGAAAAGGAAACACTTGTGTACCGTTGGTGGAACTGCAAATTGGTGCAGACACTATGGAAAACAGTAGGTTACTCACAAATTTTAAAAACACAATTAAGTTATGACCCAGCAATTTTACTCCTGGGTATTTATTAAACAAAACAAAACAAAACAAAACAAAAGAAATTGTGGTACATATACAAAATGGAATATTATTTTGCCAAAAAAAAAGACAAAATATTTGGGTAAGCTGGGACGGCTCAGCGAGTTGAGTGCTTGCTTTGCAGCCCCAGAGCCCAAGGATCAAATCCCAGTTCCAGCCCATGCGGGCCCATATGCTGAACTATGGTGTGGCCTCACTTCAGTTCTTGCCCAGGCCTATGCCGGAGGCTCCCAGCCCAGTTCCTGTGCTGCACAGCCCCACACCCACCTGTGGAATGAAACTATATGGAAAACTAATGCTGTCAACTATGGAGACTGCTCAGGACCCTCCCCCTTCTCTCTGTCTCTCTCTGTCAAAAAACAATAAAATAAATCTTTAAAAAAGATAAAATATTACCATTTGTGTCAACATGGATGAACCCAGAGGGTATTAAGCTAAGTAAAATAAGTCAGAGTGAGGAAGACAAATACCATATTGATCTGACTTATAAATTTATGTGGAACCTAAAAAACAAAACAAACAAACATACACAGACACGTAGATTCAAAAAAATGATGTTTATTTAGATCAGCGAGAGGTTGGATGGCTAGGTGAGAAAGGTGAAAGAATTAAGAAGTACAAATTGGTAATTACAAGAGAGTTATAGGGATATAAAGTACAATATTGGGAATATAGTCAATAGTATTGTAAAAAGTATGTATAGTGTCATATGAATATTGGATTTATTGGGGGATTACTTTATAAATTATATAAATGATTAACCAACATACTGTATACCTGAAACTAATATAGAATAATATTGAATGTCAGCTCTAATTAAAAAATAAATAAATATATAATCATGATTGTGTATAGTGAGCATGGGGAATATAGTGAATAATGTCCTAATAACTATGTATGATATCAGGTGCTTAAAAGGCTTGTTGGGGTTATAACTTTGTGAGTTATGTTAATGTTTAATCACAATGTTGTTTGCAAATGTGAAATTCTAACTATTCCTTGAACTGTTGAAAACATAAGCTAAAAAATGTTTAAATTTAAAAAGAAAATCAGAGTTTTTTTATAATCATTTAGGTGTTATTTTCAGGCAAACTATAAGTAATTACTGAAAATTAAAAATATTTTGTAAATGTTAAACAAATTATTAGTATGTCTTAAGAAGTTTGAGGAATGTCACTAGAAACTCAATCAAGGTACCTGATGTGATTAATCTCAACTGTTTTGACTTTTTAATGCACTAAACATGATAAACTTTTTTAAAAAATGAAACCTGACACCAATAACTATTTGTTAGTTTTTTAGAAGATAGACATTTGTATTCATATACCTTGGAACCGTGAATGACGTTGCTAAAGATAAGAACCAAGAGTCTGAATATGTACTTAAAAAATAAAAAAAACCCTCAAAATTGGCATTTCTTAAAAGACTGTTCACTAATAGTATAAGTGAAGTGTATAAATCTAAATAACAAAAGACAAATGTAGCTTCACTTTTTATCACAAAGGTTAAGTGCAAAATTTCTTAAAATTTCCTAACTAAATTCTGTCTATAGTATTTTTGTGCAAAATAATGCTTTTTTGCTTTAGTTAACCAATATAGATTTATTATTATTTAAATAAGTGGCAAAATGCTATTTTAATCAATTTTATTTTTGAGATAATTTTGGTTGTCTTCAATCCTGAAAACTATTTTTATTCATAGTCACCTTTCTCTCCTTGCTTCTCTCTGTGTGTGACAATATTAACTAGAACATGTGGAAGAAAAATAGTGTTGAATAGAAATATCACCGAAGAGTAATAATCCTAAATTCCTAAAATAATGTTGTATATTTTACCAATTCTAGACGTACTTTTAATTTCATGAACTCTTGGGAAATTCCTTTTGATTTTATGGGAAGTGTATGTAAGCTCATTATCTAAATTTGATTCAAAAGCTATTTCTAAAATCAAATGTCTAAACAGAAGCCAAAAATTATTCATATACAAAGAAGAAAAAATTTAAATGTAAGGTGACTTCAATGTGAGCCAAATGGCATAATGAGCCTATAAAATGCTTAATGAAATGCAGTCAGGCTTGTAGATGTGTTTACCAAAAAGAAATGTTCTGCTTTATTATTTATTATGATTATTCACTGATTTAAGAATCCTATATACTGAAACTCAGTAAACATCTTTAATCTACATAACCTACAGCATAAAATACTAATATAAGAATAGATTCAAAAACCACTAGTTTATTGCATTAGCCTCAGCAATTAGAAAAGAGAAAGACATTATTGAGCCTAAGGAATATTTAATAAAGAATATTATCACTATATATTTCCTTATGAGTTAATAATATTGCAGTGGGATTCATAAATGCCATCTCCCAGCATATCATTGCTTGAAATCAATGAACTGAATCTTCTGAGTAAAAATTTCAATAACATATTTAAAAGCCGAATAGCATCATTTTTTACTTTTATTAAGTTTAAAAGAATAAAGAATGTCTAGTTTACTTGTAGGAAGTCCGTTCTAAGTGAAATTTTACTTTTCAGACTGTTGGGCTAATGGTAAACGTCACATACCATACCTTCGTCTAAAACCTATGGTGTCTATTAAATGTAATTACTTTTCCCCATGGCTTTAAATTGACAGCAAATTCAAAATGAAGGTGGCTTCTATTAAGTTTAATTACTTCCCCCTGAAGCTTACTTGGCAAAACTGTGACTAGTAATGAAAGTGAATTCCATAAAAATGTTCCACGGTCAAGGTGTTAAATTAGCAATATTATTAATGAACAAAAGTACATAAAA
Organism: Craseonycteris thonglongyai; assembly: GCA_004027555.1. Lineage (NCBI taxonomy): Eukaryota > Metazoa > Chordata > Mammalia > Chiroptera > Craseonycteridae > Craseonycteris > Craseonycteris thonglongyai. The sequence continues at coordinate 29,847 of PVKE010016266.1, forward strand.
CAATACTTGAAATGGGGTATTTTATCACTCACGTATATTTTTGCAAAAATATGACTGGTAAATTAAATTCTCAGTTTTTTTCCTTATTGGTTCCCATGTTCAACCAAGAGAATATAATATATTGGCTAATTATGAAGAAAAATGCCAATTTTCAGAAAAATTCATCTAGTGTTTTCATATACACAAAAAGTGAAATTTCTATCATTTTAATTCAACTGACATGTTAAATAAGCAGGATGTATAAGAAGAGGAAAAGGCAAAATATTAGAAAAACAAATGCTGTTCTTACTAACTATATAATTAGTTCTTCCTGAGCTGGTTATCTAATCTGGAAGATAGTGCTAATAATGTCTTATCTACATAAGATAAATACTAAGAAAATTAGAGAAAAGGGTGTTATCTATTATTGTTTTACATATCTGTCTTTTTAAAATCTTAACTGTGTATTTTGGATTAGGTTATTTCAGGTAGCTAATTTTCTGGGTTTAAATTTACAAGGGCTGTCCAGAAAAAATCCAGTCACAAACACCTCTGTTTTTCTGTTACATGGCTGGATACTTTCCAGACAGCCCTTGTATTCCTCAATTTCTCACACATTCACTCATAATTCAACCCCAAAATTACTATATCCTCATAATATGCCAGCCATGTGTTAGAGGTATAAAAATATAGTATCTGCAGAATTCTATAGTCAAGTGAGCTAAGTAAAGACAAAAGACGATATATACTATGTCATTTTGGGAAAAACTTGCCATGGCTCAAAGCAGTTCTCATGTCATGTGAAACAGCACACCCCTTGCTTCATCATTTGGTAGAAATGCACTACAGCTGAGTTTAGTATCCATCTGCACATTCACATACAACACATGCAGGCTTGCTTAGGCAGGGATCAGGTACTACCGGTAGCTCGCAGAGTGCCTCAGCTTCAGGGGATGTCCGCCGAGTTCCCTAAGTGGTCTCCTAAAAGAAAATCTCTCATTATTCTTGAGTTAGGAAGGTAGTAACTTCCATCCTTCTCCTTGGGTGTAGGGGATGCTCTCAGCATGACAAAATGGCAATAATTCTCTTATGGAAATTTTGTCTTTTAATTATTCCATTTTTGTTATGCTCCAATATGTTTTATGCTACATTATGATACTTCTAAAAGGCTAGATTATCTTATTTATATTTGATTTAATCATGAACTAGTTCTAAGATATTTACTTTATATGTGCTAAATATCTGCTTCCATCTTACACTTAGTTTTGCATCTGTTTTCTATTATACTGAAATAAAAATTTTTATTTTAATAATCTTCTACAATGTGATAGTGATGGGTGCTGAAAACTGTAGGAACAAAAACATGACTAGATAACCTAAGCTAGTAAGGGGACCATGGAAGCATTTCAGAAATAAAATCTGAGGGAATTGAAAAAGAAGGATGAATAAGAGTTTGTTTGCCAAGTGAACAGCATCGGGAAGAGCATATTTATTAAAAGGATACATGTAAAAACCCAGAGGCAGAAAAGAGCATCATTTATTTGAAGAACCTGACTGGATCATAAAATGAAATGTAGTATGGTGAAATATATTCAAATAGGCCAATTTTGCAACTGAAATTTAGTGTGACTGAAATACATTTTGTCCCCACATCCTCAGATTTACATGAGTAAATCTCATTCTATAGCAACAAAGTACAGAAAATTAAATCACATTTTAAGGACACTGATTTAATACTTCTATGTAAAGTATTATATCCAGTGAACTTGCTTTGATGGCTAATAATAAAGTTAATATGCTGGAAATTCTGTATTTCAGTGTATTCTGTGAGCATAGGTAGTATTTCTGTCTTATTCACTATTATACCTTTAATTTATAGCAAAGTGTTTTGAATCTAGGATCAAGAAGTTGTTCTATGTTTATTAATAAATTTAAAGATAATGCTGCTGAAATATGTTAAGCAATGAAAATATAAATGTCACACAGAACACAAATACTGCTGCATTAATTTTCTCTGCAAATCACTATGAACTCTTAACCGTTTTGCAATATATACATATATATATGTATCATATAAAAGTATACACCTTAAATATACACATTATATGTTAATTATACTTCAATAAAATTGGAAATACAAAACACATGTACAAATTACCACAAACTATGTGGCTTAAAACAATACCATTTTAAATACCGTGTTTTCCGGCGTATAAGACGACCGGGCGTATAAGACGACCCCCTAATTTTACAGTTAAAACATAGGTTTAGGCCTATATTCGCTGTATAAGACTACCCCCCACTTCCGAGGCAACACCAGTTCTTTTTTATATTAAATTTTTAATGAATGACATTTTTCGAACATACCGTAATATACCGTACATTGATACGATAAATGGA
>PVKE010016267.1:0-15431 GCA_004027555.1 Craseonycteris thonglongyai
AAATTTGATGAGGTTACATTGGTTGGTAACAATTAGACAGTTTACAGATGTACAAGTCCACCTCACATCATTCATGCATCGTATTATGTGCCCATCACTCAGTATCAGTTCCCCTTCCATCACCTTATATCTAGTGCCCACTCCCACCTCCCCCCACAACTGTCCCCCCGCTCCTCCCCCCTATCCTGGTAACCACCAACCCATTGAATGTACACACAGATTTTTTGATGAAAGATTATAGTAAATTTTCATAGACTAGTGTATTTTATTGAGATACCATCGGGTGCTAAATTCCTCTGACATCTTATCCTTGTCCTTTGATTCTTATCACCAACCTCCCTTTACCATCACTGATTATTTACGCTAGAGATCTCAGGTTGTATGTTTGCCTCATCTTGGGTGGTGTGGGTGGGGAATGATGGTTGGCTGGAATGAGCAAAACCCTGACGTACAGTGTTACCTATTGAATAAACAGTGGAAACTCCAAGGTGTGTTGGAGTGGGGTGAGGTTGTTTATTCCTAAATCTGCAGTAGCCCCTTGGCACATAAACATACAGAGGGGTCAACAGGGTATTAAATAGCTCTGGCCAAGCAGCCACACTATGCTGGGGAGTGAATAGCCTGAAAGCTATGGATGCCTTTCTGGATACTATGAAATGCCATCGTAGTCCCAAGAAGCTGGAGAGAAGCCCTGTCTTTTTTGTCTCTATCCTTGACCCCACTGCCCAAGTTCCTCTCTTTTAGATTCTCGTATCCATAGTTTCTCCTTTCTCTGGATTTCTATGGAATGCGTTTGCTGACATCCCACAGGTAACGGGCATTTATTGTAATCATTTCCTGAATTTCAGGTTGGTTCCCCAGCTGGCATGTAAATTCCTTAGGAGGAGGGCCCATGAATTATCATTCTGTGGGGTTTTCCATTTTGTCTAGGACAGTGTGGGCACTGTCTTAGTAAATGCTAACTGCTTGCTTGGCTGTTTGGTTGAAGACTTGGAACACAGATATTATAGTTACTTTTCTACAGAAGCAGCTTCGTAACAGTGAATAAATTGCTTTATCAGTAGGGTCGCAGTCATTATCTGTCACAATTGTGCGATGACTGCCTAGATCCTGAATTGGTGAGGAAAAAAAATGCTTTCAGAACACTCAATCTAAATAAGGAATCAAGTACAATTTCATATTTGCTTCAGGTGATCCTGCTGCCCTTCCATTAATATATACTTCTTAAACACCCACTCAGTGAATTTAGTGAGACTGGTGCTATATTAGATGTGGCAGAGGCATTATAGATTCTGTAGACAACCGTTTCTTCCTATTCAAAAACCCTCATGCGCTAAGCTGGCATGTGTGCATTTGTCTGTTAATGACTAGTTTCAGTATCTGGGACTTGCTACGCAATGGGGAGATGGGAGCACGTTTTAGCCTGGCCCCTTTCACCGGTGCCCAACCTGTGTGGTTAGAACTAGTGCCCTAGTTCCCTGCTGCTGCATCAGTCAGCACAAGAGCATGAAAAAGGCAGTGCAGGGGGCCCTGGGTGTGAAATCAGTTGGCCAAGGCAGTAAGTCTAAGATTTGGAGCAAGGTGAGCCAGGGTTCTAGTTCTGGCTTTGGTAATGAGTTCTGGGTTTGGGGGCAAGGCTTTCGGAGACATCATTTCATATCTGTAGAATGAGGTGAAAATGCCCACCTCATGGGGCTATCAGGAAATGGAACTGAGAAGATGAATGGAAATACATCATATTCCCTCCCCCTCCCCCACCTCCTTCACTCTTTTGGCAGCATCTGTCTCCTGGGTTCATTCTCTGTTTCTGTTTTCATGGCTACTGGTTTGGTTTTTAAGCCCTAATCATTTCTTATCACAGAAACTGTATCTTTATTTTATGGTAATCTTTTATGGTTTAAGTGGTAGAAATCTCTTAAAAATTATAAAAGTAATATATACTTGTTATAAATTTTTTTCCTATCAGAAATCTGTAGAAGAAAGAGTAAAAATATTCATCTGCTTCCCCAAATCCTCATTCTTTTTCATAGCGGTTAACTACTATGAACAATTTGGTGTGTATCTTTCCAGATAATTTTTATGAATTTATGAAACACACATAGTCATTTTTAAAAATTATAAATAGAATTATTGTGTATGTATTATTCTATAACTTGAGTTTTAAAAATTAATTGATCATTTTAGGTGAATTTATAACATATACACATGTGGAAATATTACTCAAGATTATTGTATATCTTTTATTATGTAGCCTGCTTTTTATCTTAATTTATAGACAACTGTTTTCTAATTGGTATTCTTGTTTCCATTTTATACTGCTCCTGTCCTTCCACCATCAAACTGCCAGAATGATTTTTCTAAAACCCAAATGGGGAACCATTGACCATAGGATAGAGTCCAGACTCCTTAATATAATAATTCAAAGCTCTCTACCATCTGGCCCCTGCTGAGTCGTGCAATTTTATTGGAGTATTTTTAAATTATTTTTAATTAATTAATTAATTAATTTTTAGCAGCAGAACCCTTTTGTCCTCTGAACAAAAGCTACGTATACCTCCAGTGTATTAAATAGGTGAATATGGAACTCCTAGGGTTCGCATGTTCATATGTGGGGGCCACTGGACCTTAGCCAATTCAGGCACCCTCCCCTGTTCCCCAAACCCCATTCTCTATCCTGTTCCATTTTCTATCTTAGGGCATGTTGGCCCTTCTTGAGATCATCCTCAAAAAGTCAGAGATGTAAGAAACCTTCTCAATTTCTCTTTATTCATTATGAGTCTGCAATCCAATACTTAAAACAACAACAACAAACATTGGAAGCTTTTTATTCACCTTCTTTCCTAGAGAAAAATGAATTTCATGTCTATTAGCTTTTTGTTGATGTGTCTTAAATGATTTGTCTCAGATTCTAAGATGTCCCCTGCCAGACTTGAAGATTTGGAGAGCCAGTTTTATGTCCTTTTTTTGTGGTGAACATAGTAGGCAATCTCCTTTTGTTGACCTTTTCTGTTAGCTTTAGAGTTATTATATTTAGACCTCCATGCCCCCAAAGGTTATGAGGTCCTTGCAAACTGAAGCATGAAAAACCAATTAAAGGACAGCTGTCCATGAGCTAAGATAGAAAACAAGATTCAAAATAGTATCTAGCTCCCAACCTGGCACATAGAAAATGTTCAATAAACTCTTCACCCTTGGAATGCATGTCAGGTATGACAATTCCCTCTGCAATGAGGACAAGAAGGAGATACAGGTATTCCCATGGCAGGAGATCCAAGGCCCATCATTTGCTATTTATCTAACCTTGGAAGTGGCACCAGGGACCAGGGGCAGGTGAGGATGGTCAGCATCCTTTCCTGTTGAACTACAACCTGCTGCTTCTACTCCTCCTGCCTGCATGGACCTGAACAGAATAGGGCAGTCTGGGTGTGCTCTCTCTTTGCTGAATTCACACCAGTGATAGGTTTGTGCATCTTGAGTTTGACAACTGCTGGAATGACCACTTGAAAACCAAGTTGGGGTCATTTTAGATTCTATATCGGTCTTATAAGAAACTCTGAAAAAAATCAAGACATAAATAACTCACAAGCTGAAGTTTGTGGCTTTTGTGGATATATTTATTTATAATTTTCAAAAGCAGTAACTCTACAGCCCTAAGATAAAAAAAATGACATTCTTTGCTTCCTTTGACCACAAAAGCCACACGTACGCATCAGGACCTGGAGACTGTGTTGGGGTGATTGCAATCTTCCGCCTGATCTTTAAAAAAGCAAAAACAAATGAAAAGTCAAGAACTCTGGTGCTGGTTACAATACATATATTGGTGAGACTCTTCATCTCTTTCAAAAGGGTTTGAATCTTCTCCCCAGCTTGTCTTGTTAATTGGCCACATGGCATATCTGTCAAAGGATGTCACTCAAATGCTCATCAGTCTTTGATATCTGTAATCATATTTAGGGTTTCTGTTTTTATGCTTCTTGGTGCATTTTTTTTTCCTATTGTGGAATGTATTTGGTTGGCTCTTTATCATCTCCAGTCATTTGGAAGGTGCTCAGTCTGCCTTAAAGTCCGCTGGTTGTGCCTCAAAAGTTTTTCTTAAGATTGCTAACACATGGGTATTTGAATGCATTGGAATCTTCTTTCTGATTATTGCTATCCACTCCCAGGTAACTCAGCGGTATGTATTTCCCTACTGTCTTTCTAGCATGGCCCAGGCTCCCCCTCCCATGGTCTGGAATCGTGGGACATAGCACAGTACAACTTGCCTGATCCCCAATCAGGCTTTGTTGATGGATCAAGGCATCTGTTCTCACTGTGCCAGGATTTGGCCTCAGCAATGGTATTCCTCAGGGTTCTACTGGGGCTGGCACTTGAGATGAACCTAGCATCTCCTTCTTGTTCTAGCATTTTCCCCACATACATTATCTCATTTAATATGTAAGATTTCTCATTTCTAGGCATGTAAGATATTTTAGCAACTATTTGGAAATAGCCATCTGCTACCTACCCTTGTCTACTAGCAATGTCAATAGTCTTGAATGAAAAAAAAAAAGAAGACCGAGGACCTTCAAGAGCTGTCTTTGTGTTTTACAACACCTGACTGTTAGGAGCATTTGAGGCAGCCTTCTTCATCATTTGGGGCGAAATTCAGCCATATCTTTTAAGTGGCAGAATTGTTTTGGGAGTGATTCAGGACATTTTCAGAAATCTCAAAATGAATGTTCTCTGGTGAGGTCTACTAGGTCTTATTAATAGTAATAAAAGTGAACTATTAGCCATCAGTTTCATTTCTGGTGTTCAGACTGGGGTCATGGGCACAGCCATGGAATAAACATCATCTCCTATAAATAGATACAACCTTGAGTGTTTGTTTAGAGAAAATGTATTAAGATTTCCCTTACATTTTGGAATAAAACATCTGCCATACTATGGAATTAGAAAAGTAAAGCTCTTGAGGTCTTTGGACAAAGTCTCACTCACTTTTGTTTATGAGACACAGCTCTCAGCATATGGTAGCATCTCGAGCTCAATAAATATTTGACAACTGATTAAGTAGAATATTGCTACATTATAGTTTGGCTTTAAATAAATAAGATCAAATTATTTGGCTTGTGAATCACCCAGTTCCTGGGACTGTAAGTAGCAAGGGAATGAGATGTATAGGAGTAATGAGGTGGATGCAAATATCCCTTTTGAAATTAGCAGAAATTTCTGCCATAGTTCAGGGTCATTATTTTGGGACGTCTTTCAAAGGATGGTTGTTGAACTTAGCAGCAGAGCTCTGTTTTGACTTTAGCAGTTCCCAGCACAGAGCCAAATCCTTGAGACTTGTATGCCCATCAGTGGAGGGAGAAAGTGTATGGTGCTAAATGCCTAGAAACCACTTCAAATGTATGTTTTTAAAACCTTGTTATAGTCTGTATAAATGTAGTTTTTCAAAATAGATTTTTAATGGTTATTTTCTGAATAGCTTGGATTTACAACTAAAAGGAAAAACAGGTCTTAAAAAAAAAAGAAGATTATATCAGAGGGGAAGAAGTTGTATCTAATTCTGTGTGATGGTTGCTATGGTGATGATTGAATATAAATTTCAGTTTATGTAAAACCCTGCTAAGGTTTTGATTGGAGACCAGAGGCGAAGCTTGGTGTCAGTTGGTGAAGTAGCTAAAAAGCATCAATTAATGGGGCAGGAAAAAAAGGGATGGGGTCACACAGCTCTCTCTCCAGCTAGGTATCATGTTGTCACAGACTAATCTCATAATGGTTGCCAAGGCAGTACAAATTAGAGCAGGGAACACAAAATCGCAATTCATTTCTCCCTGGACAATCCTTTCTTTGAGGAAATGGAAGATGAGAGAGCCTCAAGAAGATGCAAGTCTTGCAAAGATGAACTCCCATGTGCCAGTGTCATTGGCTTTACATAGGCATTTGGTGTGGGAAAGGAGATCTCCAGCATTCAATATAGGAGTTGGGCTGAGTGACCCTAATAGATCCTCCAGCCATGATTTCCCACTTTTGAGTGCTTGCTCAAACCAGCAAGAAGGAAAAACAAACAAACAAACACAAACAAACAAACCTGGCAGAGGGGTTAATAACATCCCTAAAGATTCAGGCCCTGGAATTGTAAATCCACCTGGAAAGCGGGTTTTGTCTCTTAAATTAAGGGATTTAATCTAAGAGGGAACAGTTAAGGATCAGTGAGTAATTGAGCTAATTCCGAACAGGTGTTTGTTTAACTCCTACTCTTTGGCACTGCCTACTTAATTCTTTAGTATTTATGTGTAGTTGCTCTAATAGCCCCCATATGTTTATTTATTGTTTACATTTGTGTGTGTATATTTTTTAAAGAACATAAGATTGAGCTTTCCGTTCATCATGTCTATTGAAACATGGATCTTCTAGTCCAGGCAAATGCCAAATCATCATTGCCCACCTGACTAATTGCAGACCAAAGCAATGAAGACAGGAATAGTTGATCTATGCTATGATCATTCAGGATAATTTTCAGTGTCTCAATTTTAGTTGCTGCTACCCATGTCCTAAGTAAAATTGGGAAATGAATTTGCCTTTTGATAACCTTTTAGTTCTTTTTCCTTCAACCTTCTCCAGTATGACTCATTGCTCAACAGCCCCCTGATTCAGCACCTTCATGTCCAAAAGTCACTTACTCTGATAGTGGAAGTACTCTAATAGAGCCCTCTTTTTGCTCAACTAGAAATACTCTTGTTTCCAGAATGATTGTTCTCTTCTACACACTCCTAAACTTAGTCATAATTCCCTCTTTCAAGTGGTTGACCTGAGCATGACATGAGGAGGTAATTGGACTAATGGCTATTCTTTAATGGTTATCCTTAAGGGATTGTCTAGTGGAGTACCAGAAACACTGTCCAGTTTTTTTCTGACTTTGAGGCACACATAAAAGTCAAATATCAGATTTGTTTAGATTGAATTATGTCTACCTCCCCTTAATTCAAATGTTGAAATCCTAAGCCCTAGGACCTCAGAATATGACTATTTGGAAATAGGGTCTTTTAAGAGGTAATGAAGGTTACAATGAGGTCATTAGGGTGAGCTCTAATCCAGTATGACTGGTGTCCCTATAAGAGATTAGGTCCTAGACATGTGTACGCACAGAGAAAAGACCATTTGAAGACATAGTAAGAAAGCAGCCAGCCACCTGAAAGCCAAGAGAAGGCCTCAGAAGAAACCATACCTGCCAACATCTTGATCTTGGACTTCTAGCCTCCCAACCTGTGAGAAAATAGATTTCTGTTGTTAAAGCCACCCAATTTGTGTTATTTTGTTATGGAAGTCCTAGCAAACTAATACAGATTTATAGGTGGACAGCATTTGTAGGTGGCTGGGTACTTATTATGCTGAGTGGCAAAAGCATTATTCAGAATTACCATGATCTAGTGCCATTGGAATGATCCATTTCTGTTTTAAGGTCGGCAGTAGTAACTCAACTACTATAGCATGGCAGAAATCCAGTGGGGCCTTAACTTGTGAAAGTTACAGTTGACTACTTGATTGATAAGGAAGCACCAGTTATGATGTTACCACTGAAAGCTATTACAATATTAAGCTGCATTAATAAAAATATAGCTCCTCATCTTGGAGTATTGTAATTTCACTGCATTCTACCAAGAACAGTGTTTCATTCTGGGTGCCACTTTTTTAGGAGGGAACTGATCAACTAGAATACGTGTATGTCCACAGAAGGCCAACAAGGGAGTTAGGAAACACATTGTAAGAGCCATTCTATGGAAAGTGTGGTTGTGTTCTGAGTTGCAGGGTAAGGGAGGTGGCGGTTCCAGGGAGGCAGGAGTGCTAGACATTATGGTGGACGTTCCAACATTCTTTCCACCATGGATGATTTATGGAGTCTATGAGTACATGGCATCCCCCTGGTGATGATTATTTTGCATGTGACATATAGGAACAGTCAGAGTGAAGGGGAGAGCTTATATTCTGTGCTTGGTGTGGGGGGTGGGTATTTTTCAATTTCCACTGAACCTTGTTGTCTGAAGTGAACGTGCACATTGCCACTACCAGTTTGAGAATGAAGCTCCTGATGAAGATTATAGACTAGAGAAATGGAAAGAACCTGGGGCCTTGATGATGTCACTGAACCTTCATATCAGCCAACCCTGAAATCTGCCCAACTGCTGGGCTTTCCGTTCTGAGAGGTAAATGTCCTTATTGTTTAAGGTATTTTAAGTTGAGATTTCCTTTACTTACAGAGGAACCATTTTAACAGACTCTATAGGGCCAGGCTGAAGATAAAGATGAGCTTTCATAGAAAATTTCGAATGCCCATCAGTAGAGTAAACCCTTTCAAAAAGGGAGCTTTTGTCACTGTTAAGTGTTCAAATAGAGGTTAAGTAAGATTTTTAAAGCCTTTATTCTTAAAATGATTCTTAAGTGTCTTTCAAACCCTGATGATCTAACATTCAAAAATAATTCTTACTGAGGTAAGAGTGACCACAAAGCTAAACCTTTCCCTGGGGCATTTGCATTATCCCCAGTGTGATAATGCAACTGAAGCTTTTATTAGTAGAACGTGGAGGTGGGGGAGGTTTCTGTGTATGAGAGCCTTCCAGGTGCTCAATGCCCACTTCATATGCACGAGCCATTCTCCTCTTCCCCTACAGAGGTGCTGTGTCTGGCACCCCCACTTTTGGAAGGTTGTTGAACCCTGACCAAAGGGGAAATAAACCATATTGTGACTGATGGATTTGCAAAACGCAACATACAAAGGGACTGCAATATCATGGAGAGGAAAAGTGAGAAGGAGCAGGGTCCTGTGGCTTGTGGGCTGTTAGTGGGAGGGGCACAGAGGCTGAGGGGAGTGGCCGAAAGGCAGACAAAAGGCTGTCTGGACAGCAGCTTCCAACCTGTTTTAACCTATGCTGCCTTTTGACAAATGTCCCTCTTCCCTGGTTCATATTACAAAAATAATAGTTGAAAAAATGTAATATAAAATGAATAGAATATTGACTAAGCTTTAAAAGCTACACAATTTCTTCACTGTAATTCATCAGTCTGGCAGGATATTTGCAAACACTCTGACTTCCTCTGAGAAGACGCACATCCCCGTCCCAGTGTTGATTAGGTTTCTAGTGGTTTCTATCATTAATATAAAATAACAGTGACAACGATATTTTGCCCTCATTGCCTGTGACTCCGAACAAGAACATGTGCTCTCACACTGCATAGCTCAGACTGTACATAACCACACTAGGCTTGTTGGGGAGAAATGTTCACAGAAGATCAAAGGACTGCATTTCTGGGCTTAGTAAGAATGTAGGTGGCCAGCCAGTGGGGTTCACTCACAAAGTGGCAGGGCTGGACAGATCTTCCGAAATCAAATCGTGTTGTCCACAGAGAAGGACAACTGGGAACACAGAAATGACCCACTTGAGTTCAAATGGCTAATGGGTTGTTGACCTGACGGTAGGAGTGGGAGAGTACCCAGGTTTTACTTTGGGATGTCATTTTTGTAAGAATTTGGATTTGCAAGTAAATCAAATCTAATTAATTTTTTAAATGAGTGAGATGGATAAATGCAAATAAGAGGCAAAGGTGGTATGAAAACGCTGACTACTAAGCTTGTAACTTATTTTTTTGTGTATAATAGGGGCAGAAGGTAACTAACCAGCGTTTGACCCTGGTGACGGTCATTCTCTGTCCTGGACACTGGGCATGTCTGGTGTCAAGCTGGCCTAGTACTTCCCTAGCTCTGGCTGGGAGGACAAGCTACATTCAGAGATGAGCTTAGTGTTCATGTTGGAGGCTGATGAGCAAGTGGCCAACCTGTTTCTGGTCTGGGGCTTTACTTCCACTTCAGTGGGTGAACTCTTCCCTCAGAAGGGAATGCCCAGTTCAGCTTGGTTGACAGGGTTCAGCCACTTCCTGTATTTTCTGCCTTCTGCTTTCCAACCTCAGGTTGAAGCAAGGTAGCTCAAGGGTTGGATTCTAGCTCCAACACGGAAACTTAAAATTCCCTGAAAAAGTCCCTATGAAATAGAGAATATTATTCTAGAAAATACAGTTGGTTAGCTTTCTTAAGCTGTTAATTATTAAACAAAATCAATACTTTTTTTGTTTAATTTTTACTCTTCAGTTAGAAAAACTAAAGGTCATTTATTTCTTCAGATACAAAAAAGAAAAATTCCAGTGTGTGGTTTGGGTGACTCTTCTGGGAAGTGGGGGTTGGAGAAAAGAGCTCTGAGGTGGTAGAAGAAGAGATAACAGTGTGATGTACAGCATGTCTGGGGGCTCCTTTTCTTTCCTTGTTGGTTCTTAGTTGTTACTGCCACCAAGGCATGAGGGTCAGCAAGACTGAGAGAGGCCTGAGCCAGCTGACTCGAGCCAGCTGGTCGTGAAAGCTGTAAAGGCCTTGGGTCATAGCCAGCCTAATAAGGGGACACCAAATGACTCCATCAGAGGTGTGGGCTGGAAGCCAGCAGTAGCCAGGCACTGACCACTACCAGAAAGTTGGCCAAGGTTTTGATTGTTTGTTTGTTTGTTTTTTAAATTACGGTCACAGAGACAAATGCAAGCAGAGTTCCAAAGCAGGTGCTCAGAATGTGTGAGGCATAGCAAAGAGTCCAGGAATGATCCTGTTCTTGGGAGGAACATTTTTGGACAGCGCTTTCCTTCAAGGCAGACAGCTGGCAGGTGATAGGGCTGAGGACTGCAGACAAATCACAGCAAACAGAAGAAAGGAGAGGGGGTTGTAGCTGTGGATGGATTCTGGCACAATACAACCCACCTTGGCCTCCCCTCCAGGAAATAGCTAAACTAGGAAAGCCCCTGTGACCTTTTATTTGTAGACAAACTGGTTTGGTTGTTTGAATTGTGCTATTGCCAAGCCATGGTTCTAGACTTATGTCCCAGGTCCCTCGGGCAGACTCGTAAAACTCAAACACATGTGTACAACACCGGGGGCTGTTCTCAATCCTAATTGCTAATCAAAGTACTTCATTATTATTAATAATAATGGTCAAGGGGATGCTGGGATGGATCAGAGGGTTGAGTGCTCATCTTGCAGCCCCAGGGTCTGAGGACCGAATCCCAGGTCCGGCCTGTGCAGACCCATGTGCTGAACTGGGGAGTGCCCCCAGTTCGGTTCTCACCAGGGTGAGACCCCGGCCCAGTTCCTGCCCTGTGCAGCCCCGCGCCCACCTGTGGAATGAAACTATGTGGAAAAACTAATGACGTGCAACTATGGAGACTGCTCTGGGCCCTCTCCCTTCTCTGTCTGTCAAAAACAGTAAAAATAAATCTAAAAAAATTAATAATGGTTAGGGATATGACCTCTGCCTTTTATGGAACACTTACTATTTGTTACAGTGTTTGATAATAACAATTCTGAGAGTTTGGAATTGGAATTTTCATTTTACAAATGAGGCTTTGAGAAGTTGAGTAACTTGCTTCATGTAACCAACAAGTAAAAGCCAAGATCCAACCTAGATTGTCTGGACCCCAAATCCTGTACTCTTAGGGACTAGCACCGTGTATGCGGTGGCGGTGAGAATGGACCTGGCAGACCTCTAGCTGCCAGGAGTGGAATTGACCAAAGGCCCCAGGGCTGTTCCCTGCATTCATCATGACATGTGACCAAGGCCCTGCTTCCCACGGGCTGCTTCCACTGAGCATGCTGGGATGCTATCGCAGGCCAGCTCTTAGAAGACATGGGGCTCCCAATGGCCAGCTTCAGCTCTAGGATTCCCTGACAGACTTGTAGAAGTTTCCTTAGACAGCTCTGTGGTCTCGGCCCCTTCCACCCATCCTCCTTCCCCATCATCTTCATTGAGGCTCAGACCCTCTCCTCCGATGGGTCTTCTAGCCTCCCTCCCCATGTTCTGTTTGGCATTTTTCCTAATAAAATCCTTGCATGTTCAACCCCGCTTTAGCATCTGTTTCTCAGAAGACCTGAACTAACACAGTATATACCATACCAAATAAATTGGGAGTTAGACCGTTTTCTGTTTCGCTCCAGATTCCACCCTAAAGGTCTCAAGGCATGAAGCTGTGTGGTCGTCCTCCCTGTGTTATACTCCGCCCTCATCCAGTCACTTAAGTAGTTGGTCTTATCTCATCCATTGATTCATCTATTCATGCAAGGAGCATTTATTGACTTCTCACTATCTTCCAGGCTCTGGGGATCCAAAGATGAATGTCAGGGAATCTGCCCCCTGGTAAATCGCAGTCTAGTGGAAGAACAGTGTGGTCAACAGATCAACAACACTAATTACTGGTGACTCTTCAATACTTATTCTCTGTCTGGTACTCTTAAGTGTTTTATATGAATCAACTCATTTTATACTAACAGCTATTGTGTGAGGTAGGTGGTATTATTATCTCCATTTGCACATGGAGAAGCTAAGGCACAGAGAGGTAAGTGGCAAGTAGTAAGTGGCAGAGTTGGGGTTTGAATGAGGCAGGGCCCTCAAGCTTACTGTTCTGCTATTCTGCCCCTTGCCATGCTGCCTATTCTAAGAGAGTGTGACCCGGCCCAGAGAGTGTGGGCTTAGTTCCAATGCAAGAGAAGCTCTGAACCCAAAGCAACTGGTTCCTACTTTAAAAATCCCCATTGGCTGCCACAGTGAGAACCATCTGACTGGGTGATCTCGTGGCTACAGAATGCCTATTGTATTGTGGGGTATCATACCTCACTGCTCCTGCCTGGAGGTCACTGGATCTCTGCTTCCTTGGCTACCTGTAGCAACCCTGGGTCACCTGACACTCCCTTCGTGGGTCACATTTGATTGTGTAGCTCGGGACTACTCCACGCAGAGGTATGCTTTTGCCCATTTCTACACAGGACGAGGAGTGAGAGAAAGTTACCCTTCCTAAAAACGGAAAGTGAAACTGACCAGTCTAGTTGCATAGTTTCAGCTGGTTAGAATGCTAACGGTCAGCAAAAAGCGGGAGCAACAAAACACCCTCTCGTCTTTCCTGGAAGTTGACAATTGAGTGCTAGAGACAAAAGAAAGGGAGTTTTCTTCACACTTTCCTAAGCTTGGTTCTATTATCAAAAGTTGCGTTTGGCCTGTCAGTTCTTGGGTGAAAATAAACCACATTTTCATGGCTTACCCCTAACAAAAGCCCATTTGTCTGTCCTCATGGCAGTAAATCTAGACATCAGTGTCTGTTTAGATTAGAATTGATTCCTAAACCAGGAAACCAAGAAGAGGCTGTCTAAAGACTAGTTATTAATGGCCTCATTACAAGCCTGTGTTGTGCCCTTTGAACAAAATTTACATAGAGAGAGGAAGCACATTTATAAGTGTCAGAAAGAGATGAAGAAAGAGGAAGCCTTCATGGGCTGTGGCATCCACAGCTTTATTAGCAACACTGGGGTTTCCTGCACGATGAAACAGGGGCCTGTGGGCAAAAAGTCCTAGTGGAGAGCTTCCTCCTCAGTGGTGGCCTTTGGAATCCAGGTATGGACCGTGCTTCGTAAGGATCTTGAAAAACGTGTCCAGTGAAGCTATGCTTGGCTGGCGCAGCCCCAGAGATGCTGGGTCCAGGGGAGAGCGGGTTTCCGTGGAACTCATTTCCCCGGGTGGGGCCGCAGATTTTTGTGCAACCCTTACCAGATTTACACCAGTGACTTGTTGAGGGAACTTCTGTTTGTGGCCTGGAAGCAGGAGAATTATTTTTCCGCTGGGGACATGTTTCCTGAGATGAGCTCTTCCTTCAGTCTGGGAACTGGTGAGAAGATGGGAACTCTGAGTTCTAAATGTGGTTTTACCATTACACCAGCAGCTGATGCCCTAGGGCCACTCAGTTCACATCCCCTGCCTCCAGTTCTCCTGCAAAATGGAGGTAGTTGCATGTTACATGTGACTGGGGACACTGAAAGGAGCAGATGAGAACAAACTTTTTAAGTCCTGAACACCGGGTGGTGTGAGAGCCCCCAACAACCGTTGGCTTCTTGGGTGAGGAAGGAGTAACTTAGCTCTAGTACTCAGGGAAGTTTCTTGAAGGTTGGACTTGTGAGAGGGTTGGAGGACTCCAGCCCTAGCGGGGAGGATGGGGGGGTTCCAGGCAGATTTTATCATTGTGGGCAAGGGTGAGCATTGGTTGTCATGGCAACCTCAGCTGTGGGGCTATTTTTATTCTAGCTGAAGAGTAGGTAGGGTGAGTTGGGTAGGGGAAGGGAAGAACGTCATCCTTTCCTTTAAAACAAAACAAAACTAACACTTTGCAGAATTTGTTTAGAGCAACTAGATGGGTGGAAAAAGGTCTTTAGAGACCCGAGTTCTGCTCTCTTCCTGCCCTGTTCCAGTATCCTGAACTTTAAGGCATTGAGGAAGGCCATGGGAATTACCTGGTGAATAAAGGAAAAACAATTCCTTGTGTCTGTGAGCTGGAAAAGACCGGGGTTGATGTATGGGACAGAGATTCCTGATCCAGAACCCTCTACTCAGCCCTGAAAATCCACCGATGTGTAGTGCAACCAGGCAGCCATAGGAATCTGCAGCTGGTAGAGAAGGCCTAGATGGCAAAGCAGGTTGGATGTGACAGGTGAGCCAGCCTGTGCTGGGAAAAGTCACCAGCCCTGACTGCCTTGGGAAGTTGGCATGACCTTGTGAGTAGAGCAGATTCATGTTTTGCTCCTCCTTTCTATTCCTTTCTTTTTGTTTCCAGGGAAGCACATTAACCACCATGAGTTTATCTAAAGTCTGAGTTGGGGATATATCCACAGGACTCTCTGCCTTACCTTTTTTGGTGTCATGAGGAGGAGGAGGATTAAGGTGACATGGGCAATGATTGCTGTCAATTTTATGAATTCATGCTCATGTCACTAAATAATCATAGACTCTTTCCTTCCTGACTCTAATGCCAGTAAGGCGTGTGGTGGGTAAGAGTCTGGTGTCCTACTGACTCTTTTAACATCATTCTGATTGCTGGCTGTCTGTGACTTTGGGGGCAGCTGGTGACTTGTGGGTTGGGTATATTTATCACTGTGTTGGGAGCTTTTTAAATGAAAGGGGTTAGGTGGACGGGAAATTCAATACCCACTAACCAAAGTGAGTATAGAAGGACCCATGGGTGATGACTAAAACGAAAAAGCAGGCTTGATGTTTGCAGGAAGCTGGGTGAGGTGGGGGTTATTGAAACTCAAGATCTGAGTCCCACCTTTTCAAGCCTCTCAGCTCCCCACTTGAACCCACATGATTTTGCAGTGCAGCAAAAGCTCCTTCATTTAGGTCCACGAATTTGGAGTTTGGGGGCAAGGCCAGGTCGGAGGCCTCCCTTTGTGTTTTCTAAGGACACAACAATAACAATGATGCTGGATTTCTGAGCAAATAGCTAGTGTAAACCAAATATACAGTAGGAGAAATGCTTATTCTACTTATTTTTTTTATTAAAGATTTATTTTTATTGTTTTTGACAGAGTGGGAGAGAGATACAGA
>PVKE010016267.1:15531-32318 GCA_004027555.1 Craseonycteris thonglongyai
TTTATTTATTGTTTTTGACAGAGAGAGAGAGAGAGATACAGAGTCAGAGACAGAGAGAAGGAGGAGGACCCAGAACAGTCTCCATAATTGCACATTATCGGTTTTTTCACATAGTTTCATTCCACAGGTGGGCTTGGGGCTGCACAGGGCAGGAACTGGGCTGGGGTCTCGCTCCAGTGAGAACTGAACTGGGGGCACTCCCCAGTTCAGCATATGGGTCCGCACAGGCCAGGGCCGGGATTCGATCCTCGGTCCCAGGAGCTGCAAAGTGAGCACCTAACCCACTGAGCCATCCCGGCTTCCCCCATAATCTACTTTTTTAAAAAAGAATATTTTTATTGTTTTTGACAGAGAGACACAGAGAAAGTCAGAGAGAAGGGGGAGGGCCCAGAACAGTCTCCATAGTTGTACATCATCAGTTTTTGACATGGTTTTGTTCCACACAGGTGGGAAGGGGTTGCATAGGGTGGGAACTGGACTGGGGGCCTCCTGCATGGGAAGCACACCCCCTTAAGCCAGGGGCTGAACCAGGGGGTGAGAACCAAACTGGGGGCCTCCCACATGGGAAGCATACCCCAGTTCAGCATATGGGTCCTCCCAGGGGGGGGCCGGGATTCGATCCTTGGTCCCCAGGGCTACAATTGAGCACTTAACTTGCTGAACCATCTCAGCTTCCCCTTAATCTACTTAAGAATCATTTTTCTAAGCATTTTGTGAACCATGTTTGCCTACACTTTCACACATCAGGTTAATTATAGCATCTTATTTGCTCATGAGATTGAGTAGAGCAGGATGTTGGCTTGGTAACCCTTTGTTAGCCCCTAGCTTATGCTATTTTATGTATTAGACAGGCACTTCCCTTCTTAATTCTGAGCCCAATTTACAAAAGAGCTGACATATTCTGCTTGTGTGTCTGGAATTATTTCAAAAGCAAGCAAAGAAAACTCTTCAACTTGTAGGAAAATAAAACTACACTTCAGTCTGTATTTCATAGCATGTCCTTTTCTCAGGAATGCTCTTTGCTGATAGGTCTTTAATATACCTTACTCACTCTTTGAATGGTATTCACGGTCCTCTCCTACCCCTCTCACCCCCAGAGCACATGTCTTCCCATTGTTTCCTGTAGTCCCCAGTACGTCATTTGCTCTCATGCCTTTGTGCCTCAGTGACCATTTCTGTTTCATTCCTTTTTGGCTAGATTGGCGCGAAACTTCTTAATTTTCAGTTTGAAGTTCATTGCCTTAATTTTCTTCTCTGTTCACTTTCTTTTTTCTTGTCATCCAAAATGCAGAGAAGATAATTCCACATGTTCATGCTATAGGCTTTCTTCCTCCCTACCCAACTTCATGTTACCTTATTTTCAACATCACTAATAAATTTAGCTTGTCAAAATTGAAGCAGGGTAGCATAATTCAGCTTTTCCCAAACTTCAGTCACATGAGAATTATCAACATGGTTTTTGGTTTATTTTTAAACAGCTTTATTGAAACATAATTCGTATGTCATGCAATTCACCCATTTAAAGCATACAAGTCAATGGACTTTGGAAAAACATTACATTATCATACTTTAAAAAGTCTGGCAAAACATGTATAACATAATATTTACCATTTTAACCAGTTTTAAGCATACAACTCAATGGCATTAATTACATTCACAATGTTGTGCAATCATCACCACTATTTCCAGAACTTTTCCATTGTACTATTAACAATATTTTTAAGTCAATTCATCTTTTTTAAAATCAATTTATTTTTAAAGGAAACCTTGCCACTACAGATGAAAAACTGGGGACTCTTTTTTTTTCCTTTAAGATTTATTTTTATTGTTTTTGATTGAGAGAGAGAGCTATAGAGACAGAGATAGAGAAAAGGGGGAGGGCCCAGAACAGTCTCCACAGTTACACATCATTGGTTTTTCCACATAGTTTCATTCCACAGGTGAGCATGGGGCTGCACAGGGCAGGAACTGGACCAGGGTCTTGCCCCGGTGAGAACTGAACTGGGGGCACTCCCCAGTTCAGCATATGGGTCTCCATGGGCCAGGGCCAGGACTCGATCCTCGGTTCCCAGGGCTGCAAAGTGAGCACTTAACCCACTGAGCCATCCTGGCTTCCCCATGGGGACTCTTGATATAAAAAGTAGGTAACTATAAAAACAAAACAATAAAAGACAAACAGTGTATTAAATTCTACTAGATACATTTGCCTGCAGAAGCCGGTGGGCTTATGGCCCTGCTCTCTCTAGGGTGCAAAGGGAGATGTGCATGTTAAAGAAGAATTAAAGGTGTCCTCTTACCCAGCTGAGCCTTTCTTCTTGGTATAAGGGGGACTGAAAAAATTGAAAGGGGACTGCTTTCTCACGATGTGGCTCAGTGTCACTGAATGTTCGCTGTACACTTTAGAATCGTTTCCTGTACCACCAGGGGGCCTGGCTCACAGTGTGGGAAATGCTGTCAGAGTGCATGAGAGCATGAATTTGGGGGATACATTTCCATACAGCGTGCCTGTATGACTTGGACAACTTACTTACATTTCTATGCCATAGTTTTCTTATCTGTGAAATGGGCAGAATTGTACCAGTCTCTCAAGTTGTGATAAAATGGAGTCATATATGTTAAGGTTTTTGTGTGGTTCGGGAAATATAGTAAATGCTCAACAAATGGCAATTGTGGTCATTTTCAAGAATGAATCTTGTTTATATTTTTCCCAAAGCGTAGCATTACCTTGGAAGAGACATTATAGCTTGTGTGCTTCAAAAAAACTCTCCAAGATCAGTACACACCATTCTCTTGTCCTCCTTACCCTAAGTGAGGGCCAGATGATGTGCAGGAAAGAGGCAGTAGACACTAATCAGAAAAGTTACCTGGAAAGTATAATAAGAGAATGCAGCCTTTGCTCAGAGGCCCCTCAAGTACATGGGACCCCAGGCTGGACCCGCTGGTATTCGGTGTCTCTTGGCTTAAACCCCATAGTTGGAATGTGTCTGTTGGCTCTGGTAGCAGGGCACAGCATACCTGACCGAAGTGGCATTGCTCAGAACAAGGCGTCACCACCAGGCGTTGGTGAGTGAAAGCCTACGTCACATCTCATGGGCTGTAGTCACAACCCCAGGCCAGGAATAGCAAGCGATGCTGCTTCCTACACTGGGCCACATCCACGAAGGAGGCAGGACACAGACAAGTGAGGTGAATCCCGGCTCTGCCCGCTGCGTGCTTGCTGCATGACCTTGACCATGCTATCTCAGTCCTTCCGGCACACTGTTCTGCCTACAAAATGGGAATGGGATATTGATTTCTATCTCACAGGGTTGTGAAGATTAAATGAGATTGAGACTATTAAGCAGCCACATTATAGTCAGTAAATGGCAACTTTTATTGTTATTATTAGTGATAATAAGGAGTCTGTCACCAGCCCTCTTATCTAGTATGAGCTGCTTCATGTGGGTTGGTGTGAAACCAAGTGCATATATATACTGATTTCATTTAGAACCATAGTCAATCTTTTTTTTTTAGGTCTACATAATGCATAGACTCCCTGGTAAAGAATAAAAATTAATGAGGCTTTAGTGTTGACAGGTTTTTCTGGTGTGTTTAAATGTGTATAATCATATTCAACTTCTTATGCTTATTGCTCTTTCCCAACTCTGAAAGTAAAACAAACGAACAAGATATAAATATAGGTATAAAATACATAACAGGGAAGTGGACTGATTCACTTTGCCATTGACGCTGTGGCTCATTGAGGCAGCACCATGAACATGGCATGAGGGTGTGGTGCTCACGGATTCCTGTTACAGCTCCCTATGTTATTTTTGTGTGTGGCTTTTCCACCACTTGGCACAACTGCCTCACCTGTGTATTGTCTTGTTCCCCTCTTCTTTTCTCATGGGCCCCTGACATTCAGGGTGGCATGACCTACCTGCAAAAAGATTGCAAACATACACACACACACACACACACACACACACACACACACCACACCACACCACACCACACCACACCACACCACAATCCTATGGTGGAACCCAATTTTTACACGGTCATCCAGATACTCTGGGATGTCTGCTTTCGCGTCCCATTTTAAAGGCATGATTGTCTACCTGAAAAGCCCAAGCACCAATCTCATAAGGCCTATGTATATCTGAAGACAGATGGCAATTTGAGAAACACTGAGTTCCATTTTGCCTAGACCCACAAAGTGTCTGAAGCAGCCTCCAAAATTAAACAATATAAAAAAAAAGAAACAAGACCAAAGGACCTGGATGAGAGTATAACAGAATTAAAAACCAAAATTGTCACTGAGGTACCATACCTAGCAGCAAGGGCAAACTGTGAAACATACCATGTTAGCTTGTTCTTATTGTCGAATAAGAGAAAACAGGCAAGTTCTCTAAAGAGACACACTTCCTGCTCCTGATTTCAAGTATTTGCCATGAGACCTTGGGGTGGGGGCCAGATGCACAAAAAGAGTCTTTTTCTATCATTTCTCCAGAATTTCTCTAGACTTTATGACAGCCGAGAGGATATTGTTAAGTGTTAAAGCAGTGGGGATACTATTGGTGTCTTAATAATACTTGACATTGGAGAGACTCCTCAGGGTTTTCAGAGGGCCTTTGCTCAAACATTTGTTATTTGAGTCTCAGGACAATCAAGATGGAATTTATCTTTAAGGTGGGGAGGGGTCGAGAATGAGCTACATGTTTAAGTGAGACAGTTTGGGACATGTCACTCTGTCAGGTGGGTTTCAGCGGTGCTTAGGTCTGGGTTGGCATTTCCTTCATGGAAGCTTTGGGTCTGAAGAGGATAGACCCTGGCCCAGTCTGCAGTTCATGGTGGAAGAGGACAATGCTGCTGGAGGAAACTTGGACGGTGCTTAGGTCAATCAGAGCCATCCAAGTCACCCTGCAGTATGAGTGGTGTCCTGCCTGGCTTCCCGAAACAAATTAGCTGCTGGTAGCTAAGACGACTTAAGGAATAGACCCACTGGAAGGAGTTGTTTATACTGAACATAGGGAGGATCTACCAATTGTTGCACTGTTAGGATCAATGTCATTTCCCGCCAGCTGGTGACATGATTAGTAGCATTTCAGTTGCTACCTCTCTCCTCTAGGAAGAGACTCCGAAATGAAAAAAAAATTGGGCTGTCTAGGCATCTAATAAAAAAAACCCAAAATCAAAGCTTGATATTATGGTATGTAATTATTAAGTAGAAGAATATTAATGATGCCTGAATATTAATATTTTTTGGCTTTTTCCTCCACAGACTCTGTGGTGGGTGGTGTGTACAGCTCTGTCCATGGGGATGGGTTCTGGCCATTTTAGAAGTGATCAATAATGGAGAGAAGGGTGTGGGAAGGGCAGATCCAGCAGAGAAAATGGCAGCCTTCAGTTAATTTAGCTTGAGGTGTAGGGAAACTCCTGATGATTAGATTTTGAAGGAGGATATTAGCATCGAGTAAAAGGGGAGTCAGTAGGAATGGAAGGGAAAGGAGAGATATAGAAGATTGATGGCTCTGATGCCTAGGAAAAAATAATATCACCCCTCCACCCCCGGAACTCCCAGGGTCCTTGGTCCCATCTCGTAGCACTAAATTCTGCCTGGATTCCTGTTGTACAAACAAGAGCAGAGACTTGGACACACTAAGCCAGACCTTCTGGAATAGCACGTCTTGGGAGAAGGGAGAAATCACAGTGGGGAGGAGCAGCAGGCTTGCCTGCCTCACTGTTCATCACACTTTGGGGTCATGCATAGACATCTGTCAGCATGGATGTTAAGATGTTAGGTTCTAGAAACAGGCTCCCTGCCCAATGCTGTGGGGCTTTGACGTGGTGTATCTGGGATGCCTCAGTCCCTTACTTAGGCAAGATCCTTGCCTAGGACCTTGTCCCCTAGCTCTGCTCCCCCACCTCAGCCTTCAGGATTGTGGGAGCATAGTCTTTCCCCTGGCATGAAGTGGGGTCCAGGGTACAAGCCTGTGGTTACAGTTTTTTTGGGGGGATATATCAGTAGCCTGATTCTACCAGGACCGATTGCCCCGAGCTGTGAAGGAAGCCAGCTCCTTGCCCTGGAGACCAGCCTGCAAGAATCAGCCAAGCTGGCCCTTACCTCTCACCCTGCCAGCCTTTTAGATTGTGGGCTCTCTGAAGGCAAGATTGATGTCTCATTCATTCTCATGTCCTCTCAGTACCTAACACATTTGGGTGGCTCTGTCAGTGGGTTACAAATGCAGGAGAGCAAGCCCAAGAAAGGGACGATGACTTCCCTCTCCTTTTAGTTATTCTTGCCCATTTGTCTCTCTTTGAGGATCTGATGAAAGCTTTGGACTATCTCCAGAAAAGTATAGGCAAACATACACATAGTATATACACAGAATCTTGCACACAGGTAGTATATCAATGGATGGACCCTGGCTAAGAACCCCTGCCTCAGAGTTCTGGTAGGTTCCACTTATACCAGCTCAGCATCATCTCATTTTGTGCCATGCCCCACACATCTGCACACCCCTGCTCACCTTTTCTGAATCTTGTGTGTTCTAATCTCTCCTCAGTAGAGGTGTTAGCTGTGGTATTGATCTGGAATCTAGTTCCACTGACCTAAGATTTGTTGAAAATGATTGTTTTCTACTGTTGCTCTGGTGGGAGTGCATGGGTGAGCCATGACCTTGAGGGGTCATGGCTTTCAGGGCAGTGCAGGTTTTACTTGATATCGAAAAGATGAGCTAGAAGTGGGTAGCTCATTCTTGATCCCACTTGAGGAGAGCCTTTTCTCAGCCACCGAAGCCAACGCTGTAAGAAGTCTGGATGTAAAGCTGCTGGAAGCCTATTCATTGAGCGTAGGCTGGCCAGCCTCAGACAGCAGCCTGCCCCAGCCTTGTGGGCTTTTCTCTCCACCATCATTCTCCATCACCTTACCCTGTGGCCTACATGGTGGTTGACTTTTCCCCATTAGGTCCTCTTTCATGATGCCCTGAGTCACTCCCTGCAGCTTGTATTTGTTTAACATTCAGAGCCGTTTCCTATTTGGTAATGTTTGGGGCTTTCATGGGGTGGAACATGCCCATCAGTTCTCCTTCCTTCTGTTTGCATTCAGCAGTGTTCTCTGTTCCATAGATTCTGGCTGTGACTCAGTCACTGACACCGAAACTGAGGACGAGAAGGCCCTTCCCTACTTGAAGAAGCAGAGCTTGTCACCGGAGACTTCATCTGGGAACCTGATGGTGGTGCAGCCGGACCGCATTCGCTGTGGGGTAGGCACTTCCGGGGCTGTTGGATCAATGTCAGAACACAGGTTTCCCAGCTTTTCATGGAATGCATTTGTTGGAGTAAAGGGAGCGGGGTTCTCTTGTTGCACCTCAGTGTAATCACAGCCTTCCTGTGGGGTTTCCCTGTACATTAGCTGCCCTGGGAACCCCAGTACCTGAGTCTTAGGCACACCTCAGCCCTTTAAGTCAAAGAGAGACACCTAGGCTGTGGCATCAGTGTAAGACTTTTCATTTGTGAATCCAAAACTTAGGACATGTGGGAGAACAGCAGACATGATGTTAGACACTCACAGCACCCCTGGAGTTAGAGGCTTGGCTTTGTTCCTGCCAGTCTGGTGCTGGGAGGAAGCAGATGGGGGCATTTTGAGAACTTGCTTCTCCATCAACTGGCTACTGGCATGGCCCAAATGAGTGCTTCAGAGCTTGTGGCTGGAATTTGCTGGCCAATATCGCTTGCTACGGGGATAAGATTAATGCCTACAAATAATGTAACTAGCATTTTCAGGATGGCCAACTGATGGGCCATTGTCATTTGAATTCTACCATAGTGTTGATAGTTTTTCATGGTCTTTCCTTTCCTGACAAACAATGCATGATATTAGTTCAGAGCAGCAAGATGCTTCCCTGTAGGTGCAAATTCTTTGCTCACTTGGCCACTGTGGACTCCTTGAGGGAAGAGGGCGGGAGAACTGTGGCAAAAGGAAGTCCTAGCTTCCTTGCCCTGTGTATGATTTTCTGTGCAGCCTGGGTGCATGAGGCATTGGGCAAAGACTCCTCACATAAGAGTTGCAAACTGCTGCTTTGGGCTAGATTAAGTTCACAGACATGTTTGTTTTGGACTGCACAATATTTTAAAAGTTAGGCATGAAAATCTGTGTTTCCAGCTTTCTTTGAATTAGAATTTGGGGATACCAGGCCTGAGATGACTGGCTGGTCCCAGCAGCCTTTAGATGGGGCATGCATCTCTCAATTCACCACATTCCTTCCTGCCTTCTCCATGCCTCTCTCATCTTGAGATCAGACTGATGGGTGCCTGTGGGTGGGAACTAAAGAACAATGCCCTTCACACCCCTTTCTGATTCTCCAGGCTGTCATTCCTCCTCCCATTCAGGATTCTCCTTGTTGCCTACTCTAGACCTCTGGGTCCTGGGATTGCTGGACTGAGGTTGGTCCTAGCTGTTCATTGGGGAGATACGCTCATTCTATCTGACTCCTCATACTCCCTGGGAGAAAGAGCAGGTGGAATAGAGCCGGGCCTGTAGCAGGAGGCAGGTCAACTACAAACACATGCAGCCTCTGCAGCACCCAGGAGCCAGGATCACGCCCCTGTCTCACCTGTTGTGAAATTACAGACCTTGTAATGAAGGACACTGTGAGGACTTTGTAACAGAATCTTAGAATGAATAGTTGGGGAGTAGCTACGGCCAGAAATCTCTCCTTTTCTAATTTTTTTTTGGGCCTATCCCTTACTAATGTCTTCAGAGGACCATTCCCCAGCAAAATAAAATAAGACAATTCCATTTGGCAGGCTTGGCAAGAGATCTTAAGCCAAAGCAAAATAGCTATTCAGGTGGTTCAGTACCTTGGGAAGATCACTCCTCCAATAAATTATTTTCGTTCATCCCAGAACAGCATTAGGTTGCAGAACAATAGGGCTTCTTGTTCTGGTGCTTCTCACATTGTGAGGTGCATATGAGTTACCTGGAGGTTTTGGTAAAATGCAGACTCTGGTTCAGTGGGTCCAGGAAGGGCCTGAGCATCTGCATTTCTAACAAGCTTCCAGGGGAAGCCAACACTGCTTGAACCTTGGCCTCACTTTGCATAGCAAGGCTAGTCTAGAACAGTATTTCTCCAGCTATCTGTGGTGAAGAACTATTTTAATTTAGTTTTTAAAATTTTCAGTTCTGCCATGGACTAATGCTTTTATTAAAAAAATTAAATAAATAAAAATAAAAAGAAAGAAAGATCAAAAGAAATTCTATAGGGAAGCTGGGATGGCTCAGTAGGTTAAGCGCTTGCTTTGTAGCCGCGGAGACTGAATATCGAATCCCGGCTCTGGCCCATGTGGACCCACATGCTGAACTGGGGTGTGCCCCCCGTTCAGTTCTTGTCGGGGCCTATGTGGAGGCTCCCAGCCCAGTTCCTGCCCTGCACAGCCTCGCGCCCACCTGTGGAGTGAAACTATATGGAAAACTAATGTCAACTATGGAGACTGCTCTGGGCCCTCCCCCTGTTCTCTGTCTCTCTCTGTCTGTCACTCTCTGTCAAAAAACAATAAAAATAAGTCTTTAAAAAAGGAAATGCTGTAAAAACAAAATAAATAAATAAGACAAAATATAATCCCTGGGTTTTTAAATTACTACTTTTAGGTTTAGCAGATATAAGATTTCTCCATCAACATGCTAGAAAGGTTTATAAATATTCTCTCTGGGTTTTTGTGAGTTGTTTTATGGGGACCCGTGGTGAACGGTGCTGCCCAGCCCTGGACTACAGACCCTACCCTGTTTGGGAACATCCTCCGTGGATCGGGCTGGGGCTGAGGGAGCTGGGAGACCCTCTGGGCACACAGGGGACCCAGGAGGACAAGGGGACGATGGCTGGTCTCCCGTTCCAGGCAGAAACCACTCTCTACGTCATCGTGAGATGTAAGCTGGATGAGAGAGTGACAACGGCAGCAGAATTTTCTCCTGAGGATTCTCCCTCAATGAGGGTGGACGCCAAGCTGGAGAACGAGTACACCGTCTCCGTGAAGGCTCCCAGTAAGTAGCTCCATTTACCTCCAGAAATGACGTGTTGTGTTAAGGAGGAGGCCCCTCTTGCTTTCTTTTACTTGTCCTGTCTGTAGCCCAAATTTGGATTTGGTTGTCATGTTCTATTTAAAGAAAAAGGAAGTGGCAGGTACATACATGTGGGATCGGGAAAAATGGATGTAGTAAGATTTTTATCCTTCTAAAGTTAATGTATTGAAATTTTTTGAAATTAGAGGTGAGTAAGAAAAAAATCAGACTACCATTCAGTCTTTTTGGTTGGTTCACAATTTTTAGAAATATAGTCGTTTCAATTGTACCTATTACCTGATATTCTGGTTTTTCTTTATGTAATCTTATATGTATTCTCTGCCTACCCCTTTCTCCCATGCTGTATTACATGGACTTTATAACTTTCCATTTTATAACACATATTTTCTATTATAAAAGTAATGTGTGCTCAATACGGAAAACTTGAGGATATAACCATAAAGGAAAGTAAATAGAAAATTACCCACATGCCCACCCCAAAGGAAGTCACTGGTTTCTATATTTTTCCGTATCTTATACATGACTTCATACTGTCTCATAGCCCACTTTTGTTACCTAGAAAATACCTATAAGTATTTTTCCACATTAATAAATACTTTAATTATAACAGAATGCCTAATGGTTGTAACATAATCCATTCTATAGATGTACCATAATTTATAAGACCAGTTCCTTGAGTTGGACTTGTATCTTATAACCATAATTTTTATCTTATAATTGTATCTTATAACCATATTTTAAAAGCTGCATAATACTCAGCTGAAAAGTATCATCTTTTAACTTTTCATTTTCTCATTGTTGCATATTTATATAATTTCTGATTTCTTACTGTCTTATTATTTTAAATTATGATATATTGAGCATCACTAGGCTAGCAAGAATTTTTTTTCTTTTATATTTAGGATTAATCCTTAAGATGGAATCCCTAAAACAATGGGCATTTTTAAGGATCCTGGAAAATAGTGCTTAATTGCTTTCTGAAATATCTATCAAGTTTACTTGCTATGCCATTACCAGCACGAGGTGTTATCATTTTAAATACTTTTTGCTAATTTGATATGGTTTTTAAAAGTAGCCAATTGTTTTAATTTGTAATTTTTGGTTACTAGTGAGGGTGAATATTTTCCCCTGTTCTCTACTTGTCCCATTTCCTCTTTTGTGAATCAAATCTTGGTGGTTGCCGTATTTTTAATTTTTTTCCCCCTCAAAATCCCTTCCTGTGGTACAGAAGAGAGCTTGTAAGGAGAGCGCATAGATATGACAATAGAGCCGTGAATCAATTCTACTGGCCCAGGGTGATGGAAGTACGGAGTCCCACCTGCTGAGCTCCTTCCCGCCTTCTGGCAACCACTGTTTTTTGTATAAAGTGCTTTAAGATCAACTCTTCTTCCTGTTTATTGTGGTGCTGGGGCTATAGTAGTGAAGAGAATAGATGAAAATGATATGAAAAGTAAATTGAAGACCCGGTGAGAAAATGGCTCTGACTCTGAGCCTTGTCATGTGCGCGTTGGTTCATTTTCTGCCCTTTCCCTCACTTCCTTCTCCCCAGCTCACTTCCCAGATCTTTCTTTCAGTCCTCAATTAATTTCATCACCATGAGTCCATGGACACTTTTTCCTGGACCCTTGTTCTTCCTGGGCACTTTTTATAGTATCTTCTCTTCTGTTCAGATCTTTCATCTGGGAATGTTTCTCTGAAGATATACTCTGGTGATTTAGTGGTGTGTGAAACCATTATCAGCTATTACACTGACATGGAAGAAATTGGGACTTTATTGTCCAATGCTGCGAATCCTGTGGAGTTCATGTGTCAGGTGAGGACGTTGAAAGGGAACCCAGGTTTTCTGGATGTGTATTTTTGGCTCATGGTTCATCAGCCTTGAATCTGCTGCATGGAAGATAGCTGGATTTTAAAATCTGACCATCTTCTCATTTGCATTTAGGCCTTTAAAATTGTGCCCTACAACACAGAGACGCTTGATAAACTGCTGACTGAGTCCCTGAAGAACAACATCCCTGCAAGTGGGCTGCACCTCTTTGGAATCAACCAGCTGGAAGAAGAAGATATGATGACAAGTAAGTCAACAGTTAAACCTCAGGTAACCAACAGTGGGCTGATTCCAGTTTGCTGGTTCAGCATCTAGTCTACACGGCATATGCTTTCTGCTGGTTCCTGCTCAATAGCCCTTCCTTTGAGAAGGATTCATTTCCCCTGCCAACCAGAGAGACTTCTAAGTTGTAAATCTGAATACCACCCCCTGACAAAAACTCTTCATGACTCCCACTTGCCTTCCAGATAAAGTCCAAACGCCTTATTCTGATTGCAAGTTCTTCCCGGGGTCTCCTACTGCATTTCTGCTCTCCTCTCTCTCCACTCTACCCCTTGGCTTCTGTGCTGTGCTCTATGGAAGGTATGGGCTTCTTCTATCCACTGAAAAGTCCGCCCTGCCTCTTTTCACGTCGACTCATGGGAATACACTTCTTCTTGCTCTTGGTTGCCATTCACCTGGCTTTCTTCTCTTCACCTCCCTGCAGTGGCTTAGGTTGTACTTCCTAGGTAGACTTCCTTGAAGCTTCAGTCAGTTCCATCTACATGCTGTGTGCTCCCCTAACATGTTGGGGATCCACTGTGCTAGTGCTTCTCAGCTGTGTCTGTCTTCTTTGCTAGGCTGTCAGCTCAGTGAAGGCTGGGACTGTGCTGGGTGGCTCACAGTGGGCTTGAAACAAATAATTGTTTGAGGGGGCAGGAGCAGTCTTGTGTGCATGTGTGGCATGCCTGGAGCTGGGAGAAATACTTGTATGGGGATGGTGCCTGGAGCAGTGGACAGATGCCTGGTATTCTGTGGACACCACTCATCCTTCATGCTGTAGTTGCACTGCACAGGCGGCCCACATCTCGTTACCCTCTGCCTGAGTTCCATCCTTCTATAGCCTAAGAGAACCATAGGATGAGGTTATGCTACCCTCAGGTCCTTCTCTTGGGGGACATTCTCTTATTGCCTCTCCCCATTTTCTTTTTATGGAATGTCCTTACATCACTTCCAGCAGGTGTTACTATTCTCTATTCTTAAACTTGGGGCTTAGGAGGGAGAATGTGGAATCCTGGGAACATTTTCAGACCCCTCATTCCAAGGATCATATCCTGGTGAATGGGAAGCTGCACTTGCTATCTATATCTATGTCTAACCTCATCTATCTAATCTATCTGTCTATCTATCTGTCTATCTATCTATCTATCTATCTATCTATCATCTGTCTAATGTATGTATGCATGTATCTATTTTTTTTTAAGATTTATTTTTATGTTTTTGACAGAGAGAGAGAGAGAGAGAGAGAGGTACAGACAGAGAGAACAGGGGGGCCCAGAACAGTCTCCATAGTTGCACATCATTGGTTTTTCCACATAGTTTCATTCCACAGGTGGGCGCAGGGCTGCACAGGGCAGAAACTGGGCATGGGTCTCACCCTGGCAAGAACTGAACTGGGGACACTCCGCAGTTCAGCTTATGGGTCCACATGGGCCGGGCCCGGGATTTGATTCTTGGTCCCTGGGGCTGCAAAGTGAGCGCTTAACCCACTGAGCCATCCCGGCTTCCGTTATTTATTTATTTTTTTATATGTATATATGTCACTGTTGGGTTTAGAAATCAACTTTTATGAAAACAAGACATAAAAAATATTTGCCCCCACCTCCACAGAAAACATATGTTTTCTTGGTCAAATTTAAATAGCTGTATCCAGATATTAGTAGTGGAGGGGTTCATGAGGATCCATTGACTCTCAGAAGTACTTTGTTTCCCATGAATCAGAGGTTAATGGACATTATGGAGTTCACATGTATTAATATGAACATTCAAAACCTGTTCCAAACAAGGAACTTAGTGAATACCATCGTATTAATCCGTGTAGGTCCCTATAAGATAGTCTGGAAATATTTTCTATTTCAAAACTTAGACCCAGGGAAAGACTAAGTAACAGAGTCAGGATTCCTTGACATACTTTATGAAATTAGGAATAAGAACTAGGAAAATTGACTTCTTTTTTTCAAGCAGCACAAAACAATTACCTTGAACTACCCTGAAATTTGCAGAGAAGATCAAAACACGATTCCTGTTGCATTTTGTGGCTGTTATTTAAGCCTTCAAAAAATCAGCATATTTTGAGATAGTATTATTTCTCAGGATTCTCTGATTCTTTTGGAGAAAAAGGTAGGATGTTAGTTATTAGATTTGCTAGATAATTAACCTATCATTTCTTCTGTCATTTGTGGGCATAATCTTCAGTGGTTCCTTGAAAGAAGCTGTCAGATGTTAGGTCAATCAACCAAGAAGTAATGATCAAGTGCCTGCTGGACACTATGTTAGGCTTGCCAATTCCATTTCCCAGAACTAGGGTGCTCTCTGCCTTCATTTTTATCTGTCTCTTAAGTTTTCCTTGATAATTTTTCAGATCAGAGGGATGAAGAGCTGCCTACCTTGTTGCATTTTGCTGCCAAGTATGGACTGAAGAACCTCACTGCATTGCTGCTCACCTGCCCGGGAGCCCTACAAGCATACAGTGTGGCCAACAGGCATGGCCACTACCCCAACACCATCGCTGAGAAACATGGCTTCAAGGACCTGCGACAGTTCATCGATGAGTATGTGGTAAGATCAAGGTGGGAGAGGTTCCAGAATTGGAAACGCAGGGTGTGGTCCTAGAGCTGGCTACCTTTTCACCAAAGACGTGGTCTGATTTCATCTCTAGCATGTCCTCATTTGCCTATTCTGGCAGGGCCAGTATGTGTGGGCTTAAGAAAGAAGCCCTGGACTCACATGCAGCTGGGTACATGTTTGCATCCCAACATTTGTCAGCACATGGCTTTGGGGAAATCATGTGTCCTCTTTCTCTGTTCCCTAACATGTATAAGGAAGATACCTCTTATGCGGGGCTGTGACCTCAAAAGGAACAAGAAACACAATCCAGTCTTACTCTCTACCTTCAGACAGAAGTGAGCCTGACACCACCCCAGAAACCTAACTCTGCTCTGTATTTGACAGTCTGTACAACAATAACTCACTGAGGCATGCAGCAGGGCTTCCCAGAATTCTGGGGTGAATGTGTTGAATGTGAATAGAATTGCCTGAGTGCCTGCTTCGAGTATCATTGACATAAATGAGGCTAAAAGGTGCTCACAGTTTGGGAGTATTTACTCAGTTTTACTTTGAAGTCACAAATGTGTAAGAGGCACTGCTTGATTTCCATGACAGGAGTTTTTATGAAGGACAATACTGTGTTCATATTAATAATTGCTATCTATTGAATTTATTTGATTGGCAAATGCATGATCTCATTGACTCCTCACCACAATCCTTTGCAGTTGACAGTATTGTTTTCTTCCTTTAACAAAGGAGAAAAGGATTTAGAAAAGCAGAGTAACTGTGGCCTAGGGTCACACACTAGTAGGAGTAGAGATAGGATTTGAACCTAGTTTGATGCCAAAGCTGGGGCTTGTTGTCCTACTCACTCTATGGAACAGGGAGGTTTAAAGATTTACTTTCAGCTTGCACTGAAGTTAATCTGGTTCACGTTTCTCATAATATCTTTGTTCTCCAACTGTAATCACCTTCAACTGATGCATCTTTAGCACTGCTACCAAAAGTTTGCCCCTACGTGATGTTTATGACTTCTAAACACTGTCCAATTTCCTCTTTCCACCACATCAAAACCAAATGCCAGAACTTGAATCTTCACCACATCACAGCTGTCACCTGGCCCCCTCCTTGGGTCTTATCAGGAAAGCAACACAGAGTGTCGATAGCAGATTAGCTGTCTTGGGGTAGCGATGATGAAAATGAGTTTTTTTGTGGGTTAATGCTGAAATCAGGATTGTGAAACACCGAAGTTTCTTACCAGGAAAAGTTGTGCAGAGGTTTCAGAGAAGCCAGCTCACTGGCTTCACAGCCACCTGCAGGCAGAATGACAGAGGGCAGCTGGCCTAACTTCAGTGCACTTCATCCCAGATCATCTCTCCTCTTGGTTGCACAGGATATAAAACTGAGGGGCGCTCTTTGACAAAGTGCAGTGCCAGGCACTGGAGCAGCCTGCTGGGAGGGGTGGGGACTAGTGAATCGGGTTCCTGGGGGACCTCTGACTACACATAAGTGCAAGAACACTTTAGCTACGGCCTTGTTTCCATGTGGCTAGTGAGTAAGGCTTATCCCCTTGTGTGTCATGTGTTCCTTTTTGAGGAACCATTAGGGTGTAGTGGAAAGGTTGGAAGCCAGGATTGCAGGCCCTTGGGTAAGGCTTGGGGTAAGGTTTCTCTGAGCTTTGGTTTTCTCATCTGTGAACTAGGGACTATTACACCATCTCAAGCAGTTGTTGAAACAATGACATATAATGTACAGGCAAATACCTAGCCTCGTACCTGACACATAAGTGCTCATGAGAAAGTCGAAAATTCGTATCCTCTGGTCGTTGGACATTTATCGAATGTCTTTCATGTGCCTGACCCTGACCTGAGGATTGGGGTAAGAATCAAATATGAAAACAAACAAACAAAAGACATAAAACAAACCAAAAAAGGCTTGCAACCCGGCCTCCAGGAGCTTTCAGTCTGGTGGGAAACACAGAACTTTCACTTTGCCTATCACAAGCCCCTCGTGAGGCCTGACCCTCCCCAGAAGGCCAAAGTGTGTTCATGTGCTAAGGGGTCCCGTCTTCTCTTTCAGGAAACTGTAGACATG
>PVKE010016268.1:0-32257 GCA_004027555.1 Craseonycteris thonglongyai
TCCCCACTCTTATTTCTGAAAACTTTGCGTAGGTTTCCGTCTCCTTGTTTGTATTGGGGCTGCTGTCCACTTAGCCTTTGTGATTCTGTGTAGAATGTGTTCCTTCGTGTAGCACCCTTTCCAGCGCTTCTCCTCTGTTCTTACGGCCCTTAAAAGCGATGTACAGAGCCCTCCTACATCCTCCTTCGGAGCTTTTGGTTAATCCTTGGGAGAGTTAGAACAACTTGCAATTTTCTAAGCCAAAATTCCAACCCAGGGGTTCTCGTTCCAGCGTCTGCAGATGAATCATGACATAGAGATGTCTGAGTCTAGAGGTAACTTGTTCGCAACATGAGCACTTTCATCAAGGTGGATTTCTAACTCCTTAACCTGGCGTATGAGCCCCATCCTTAGCTGCCCCCCCGGAGGACAACTCTTCCTCATTCTTGAACTTGCAGTCTTAGCACTGCTCTGTGTTTAGGATTTAAGGAAAAGGGAAATTCAAATCAGAGTAGTTTCCTTTCCCTAATGTGCAATAGATACGTGTGCCATTTTGAGCTTTGTGATGGCTTTACGAGTCCACTGGCTGATGGACTGAGAGACAGTTGAAAGAAAAAAGAAAAATAAGCACCACTTTTTTATTTAAAGATTTATTTTATTGTTTGAGATAGAGAGAGAGATAGAGATAGAGAGAGAGAGAGAGAGAGAGAGAGAGAGATGGGAGAGGGCCCAGAACATTCTCCATATTGCACATCATTAGTTTTGACATAGTTTTATTCCACACAGGTAGATGTGAAGCTGCATGGGTGGGAAGGAAACTGGGGGTCTCCCACATGGGAAGCAGCGCACCCCAGTTCAGCATGTGAGTTTGCATGGGCCAGGGCCAGGACTCAATCCCTAGACCTCATGGTTGCAAGGCAAGTGCTCAACCTGTTGAGCTATCCTGGCCTCCCATAAACACCACTTTCATGTAAGAAATAAAATGGGCCAAAGATGTTACAAAAAGAAAGGAGCATTGCTTTTCTCTGACCACATTGCCATGTCTAAATCCCACCCTTATCCAACAACAACAAAAAAACACCAATAAAAAGTCAAAAACATCACAAGGGTGCCTTCTTATTGCACGAGAAGAGCAAGTGGCAAATCACGGACTGCTAGTTTCTTCCTCCAAACACTCCAACTCTTTCCAGAAATATATTTTTTCCAGTTCCAGGGTTAGCTTCTGTTTATTTTGCTGCGGCATGAATTTAGACTTGGAAAATCTAGCCTGGTTACTGAATTTTTAGCGAGGGACTTAGTCGCACACACAATATTATGGTTTAAAATTAAGTTAAAGACAGTGTGGTAGGGGATGCCAGGGATAGCTCACCAGTTGAGCATTTGCCTTGCAATCATGAGATCCAGGGTTCGATTCCCAGGCTCGGCCCGTGCAAATCCATAACTCCCAGGATGGTGGCAAAGTTCAGTTCCCGTCCTGTGGCCCAACATCCACCTGTGTGGAAGAAACCATGTCACAGCTAATGATGCACAACTATGGAGATGAGAGACACTGAGGAAATAAGTATTCTAATATTGATCAGTAGTAGAATGACAGTAATGACAGCCTAATTTATGGCATTATTGGTTATTCTGAAAATTAGATAATATATATTATTTAGTTATCATAGTATGTGGCACATGGAATTCTTGGTTAATGTTGTTGCCATTTTTACACCTCTCTCCTCTGTTCATGCTTTTTCCCCCAGTTATGAATCATGTACTATTTACAGTCTGGGAAGTCTGTGATGAACAGTACAGCTAAATCCTGCTCAAACAGGCCTTACATCTAATATAGAACTTTCCATTACAGGTTCATAAGCTGAAATCTGAATTTAGACACTCAAGAGTCAAACCCATTCTGTACCACCTCTTAGTTATATGATCATGGCAAGGTTATTCGACTTCTCTGTGACTGTTTTCTCATTTAGATGGTAAAGATAATCATACTTAATAGGTTTGCTGTTAGTATTAAACAAACCAGTATACCTAGTTCTCTTAGAATAGTGTCTGATACATAAAAGATGTTCAGAAAAGATTTGCTACAATTTGAATTAAACTAGCAACATTTTTTTTTTTTTTTTCCGGAGGTGGGGGTGCCAATTCACAGGACTGGATTTTTCAAGCCAGACTGACACAGATCGACTATTGCAAGCGGTATCACCCTAAATGGAGTAATTTCAAAGATACAAATAAGAGGTTCATCAAGAATGGTTCTCTAGGCCTTTCCTTTCAGGAATAGACATGCTAGTGTAGCCCAGAACAGAGACATGAGGTATGTATGGTGTCTCACGTAGTGGGCAGCATGCAAATTATGAACCGTGTCCCTTTTATACCTCAGAGGTCGACAGCCTATATGACATTCTCCAGGGAGCCATGGCTTGGTTCTTTTTGTTATAGGTCATTCTTAGCCAGAAACACCATGCTAAAGGCATTTGCATGATTGGCCTCTTCTTCCCAGCAAATAACACTAGTCTGTTTACCCACAGGAGGTCCAATGGACAAAGAG
The DNA here is from genome assembly GCA_004027555.1 of Craseonycteris thonglongyai. NCBI lineage: Eukaryota > Metazoa > Chordata > Mammalia > Chiroptera > Craseonycteridae > Craseonycteris > Craseonycteris thonglongyai. The sequence continues at coordinate 2,525 of PVKE010016268.1, forward strand.
ATCAGACCTGGTCACTTCCTGTTACAGACTGAACATCAGCCCCCCCTCCCCCGCCCCCACCCCATTTATATATTGAAACCCTAACTCTCAAAGTGATGTGTTTTTGGAGATGACACATGAAGGAAGTAATCGGGGTTAGATTGTGAGGGTGGGGCCCTCATGAGATTAGTGGCCTTATAAGGAGAGAAATCTCTTTCTCTCTGTCTGTCTTATCTTCATGCCCACTCATCAAGAAAAGACCATATGAGAACATACAGAGAAGGTAGCAAGCCAGGAAGAGAGCTCGCACCAGGAAGCAAATCAGCTGGTAACTTGATCTTGGACTTTCCAACCTTCAGAACCATGAGAAATAACTTCCTGCTGTTTAAGCCACCCAGCCTAAGGTATTTTTTTATGGCAACCTGGGCTGACAAAGCCACTTCCTTTCTTTACTCCAAGATCTTTGGTTAAAAGAGTGAATGAAATGTATCACACGCTGGGTTCTTTAGCACCTTCCACTTGCCATTAAATAGAAGAAAATTATTTTTAAGTAACGGCAGAAACGCACTTGTATTCTTATGGCCATGCAATCCTTCGAAAACACTTTTTTTTTTTCTTTTTCATTTTGATAGGTAAAATTTTCACACGGTTCCAAAATCAAAAGAACATACAAATAAATTCTTACCTAACACAATCTGCCCACTTACGTCTCAATCCTAACCCCCTTTGTAGTTGCTGCTGTTGTCTCATGCCACGTACTTATTTTCCCTAAAAATCTGGTGGATACCTTTGCATATCAGGATGAAGAGGACAACCTCATTCTTTTCCAGAGCAGGATAGTCTCCAGTGACGTGGGTGTATCGTATCTGTACCAGAATGACACAAGGTTTATAATATGCTTTGTAACGTGAACCTCTGGGAATGACGACATCGCTGGCACGTTCCCCTGCCTCTCTAATTCAGTGTCCTCTGTGTCACTGGTTCTTATTTTTATTTTTTATTTGAGGTAATTTCATTTAACATGACCTCTACTCTGTCATCAAAATTTTAAGTGTACAATACAGTACTGATAACGTCAGGCACAATGTAAAGTGGATTTCCAAAACTTATTCATATTGTATAACTGATACTTCATAATAGCATTCACTTATTTTTTTAACATAAGGGTATCAACATGGAAATAAACAACAAAACGTTTTTTTAACTGTATAACTTCATGGTGGTCTGACCCTTCCCCCTGCCCGCACCCTTCAAGGTAACATATAACTCAGCATTTGACATTCTAATGTTAATAATGCCTAGAAGACAGTATCATATTTTAACACAAGAGAATTATACTTTCCCAATGTGAATCAATATTGATTAGATTGCATAAGAGCTAAAGAGCATATTCTAAATTGACATATTCCTTTATTCAGCATTAAATACATACAAATGCCCTTTAACCTTGAATAGCTGAAAAAATAGTGCACGCCTATTTGAGCAGAGTAAAGTGGCTAACATTGCATACTTCAGAGTCAGACACGTTCTAATCTCAGCTCTGATGAAAAAAGTAGGGTTTTTTGTTTTTGTTTTGATCTGGGGTGAATTTGGATAAGCACCAATTTTCCTATAATTTGAAGATACAGAATTCAAATCAGTGGGTTGTAAACAGGATCAACCTAAATTACATCACATAGTAGTTGCTAAATAAAAGATAATTTCCCTCACCATCATGCTTATGCATCTACTCTGTGATAAATTCTGTGCTAGGTGCTGGGAAACAGCAATGTATATAACATCCTTGCTCTCAGAACTCATAGTGTGGTGGAAAAGGCATACCAATTAACAAAGAATAACTTTCATAATCAAGCAGTATGTCAATAAATTAAATGCTGTCTCCAGGGAAGAAGAAAATGTTCTGAATAGATATTTTATACAGCAATTACTTTGAAGAGAAAAGAAAGGTTCTAAAGAGATAAAAGTATCCATCACAGGAGATACTATATATATATATATATATATATATATATATATATATATATATACACACACACACACACACTTCAATTATATATATATTTATATATATATACACACACACTTCAATTTTCATTTGTCAAAGAATGTAGAAAAATGCACCACACAGGAACAATGAAGTAGTTATTTTCACTCGGGGTGGGGGGCATGGATTTGAAAGCTCTCGGATCTGACATGAATTTCTTCTCCATAATGTAGACACATGAAGAGTATAGGGAAATGGGGTAGAACTTCTGACCCTGATGAGGCTTGAGTCTCTCTTTTATTATTCTCTCTATAAGAGCAAAATGTGAAATGTCAGAAGGACAGGGTGATTCCTACTCTCCCCCTCCCCACCCCTTTTTTTATATAACAAATAACAGTTGTGAGTTTGGCTTGCAACCATCAAAAATCATTGAGGAAACGGAATTTTTTTCAAGAGTGAGGAGTAAATGCTTCTCAAGGAGGGTCCATAAATCCACAGGCTTTTTGCTTGGTTGAGGGTGTTGGAATGATAAAAATATTATAACTTCTGATTACCACTGCTGCCGGTATAGCTTGTAAGCCAAAAACAAACAAATAAACAAACACTGAAGGTAAATGAAATGACTCCTCTGTGTCCGGTATGTGTCTTTCCACAATATTTCCCAGTTCTGTCAGTCACATTTTAGGTAGGAAATGTGTAAATGACCCATGTTTATTTACTCTAAAGAAAGACCTTAGTAACAGACAGCGGCCTGCACCTCAGCAACAACCATGAAAAGCATTTCAATTCAGAATCTTTTGGGAGAGGGGTCAGCTCTGAATTCTGAGTTTTCGTTCACCAAGCAAGTCTCTGGATTACAGTTGTGTCATGCTTGTCTAACAGTCTGCCACAATATTTTTCTGTTAATGCATAGGCTTCTGTAATCAGAAATTCTAAATTAGATGGCCTTTGTTAGAGTTTCTTATAATTCTTTTTTTTTTTTTTTGGTTTTCTTTACATTGACTGGGGTCTTCCCAGCCATTAATTACAACACAAAACCCTCCCTCCCCCAACTCTTATTGCCACTTCACTTTAGTATCAGAAACAGCTACTTCTTAATTTGGAATAAGGACGAGCCCTCAAAGAAGCATCAAACCTTGTGGCAAGAGGACACTGCGAACGGTCTGGACTTGAAATGGTGCACAGTCAATATCCGAGCTACATCTTGGGATACGAAACCTAAAAAGTCGCTCTGGCCACAGAGATGAAATGCCTCTTTGTCCATTAGCATCTCGCCACCAAGTGCACTGCTCACTTCTTCACGCGGGCTCCGCGGTTTAGCTGGAAGTGCTTCCCTTGAACTGCATCAAAGCCCGAGCGCGCATTCCGGCTCCCAGCTGCAGGTCTGGAAGTTCACGGGTTGTGGCCAGAGGTCCCCCTAAGCCATCACGCCCCTAAAACCCGAGCGCACTCTGGGTCTCTCCTCCTTCCAGAGTTGGCTCACACCAAGTTCAAGATAGGTGCGTCCCTGCCGTGCAGATGCGAGCCCTGCGGCTGCGGGTTCACAGATCTTGGGCGCGGCCACGCTCCACTTGCAATGCGCTGGAGAGACTTCTCAGCGGCGTGCAGCGCCGCTAGAGCTCCTAGCAACACAAGTTACATCTTTTGCGCCACATCATTTTGTTTCACTTTTGCACTTTGAGGGGCTCCGTGTTCAGCGTTTACCTATTGTCTTCGGTTCTGAACAAAATCTGCCGCCTTTGAACTCGACGCGGACTCTTGGAGCGGGTCCAGAGCCCCCAGGCTCCAGGGAGCTACCTGGATAGAGACCGTGGCGGAGCGCCGAATCCAGCGCGAGAGCAAAGGAACCCCGTGCGATTCCCACGCGGTGCAACTTTGTATTTTCTTCCCGCAGGTCCCAAGCGTGCAGATTCGTGAAGCCCCGGGGTGAAAAAAAGAAAAGCCCGCAGTATTCTTCCGTCTGGCCAGCATTTGGGAAGGCAGAGTAAACCTCTGCTGGTTAATTCTTGGGAAGCAGCATCGCAGAGCACAGATGCGAATCAAAACCCAAAAGTTTACTTTCCATGAGCAATTCCAGCAGCCGAGTCCAGGTAAGACAAACTCCCGCTGGGAGGCTCCTTCCTGGGACGCTTCACAGGGAGAAGTCTCCCCGGCTTGGGGCTCCCCAGCGGTGCGGAACCCAGCGATCTCTCCTGGCCGTCGAGGGAAGAGAAAGTTGGGACAAGAGCTAGCCAGACACTAGTGCAACTCCTCCCGGTGCAAAACCTTGGAAATGGCTGCTGGAGGGGCTGGGTCTCCAGACTCCTAATCCCTCCCCTTTCTCCAGTTGAGTCGTTCACCTGCTACCGTCCAGTTTACAGTATAAGCGTAGACTTTAAATTAGCCCAGTTCCAAAAGCTGAGCGTCACAGATCCCTGGGGCTAGGGAACGATCTGCACGCGCTTCAGGGCTCGTTGGGGACACGTTACGGGAGGGAGTGGGCTGGAAAGGCGGGATGAGAGGGCGTGGTGTCCAGAGAACGCTATTGAGGCTCTTCTACTCGGAGGACCTCGGGGGAGCCTCTCCGAGCTCCTCCGTTTCCTGCAGCAGCCACTTCAAAGCTCCTGCAGAGAAGGGGCGAAGGTGGCCCTGGAAGAAGGTTGACAGGCTTGATCTTTAAGTCCTGCGGCCTCGCTCAAGGTGCGGGCGGAGTTAACTGGCTTCCAGGAAAAGAGCCGAGGATCCGAGATGCCAGAGAGGCCGGGGACCTACTGGCTGGCTGCGAGGCACTGCCGGCCTTGACTTCGTGAGCCGTGATTGTGTCTGACCGTCACCTGCGCACCCCGGGAACAGCCGCGCGGCGATTCACGTCTCCCGACTTCTCACTCGCCACGGGGTCTGGGGCGGTCGGCGCGGGGCCGGGAGCGTGCGTGTCGTTGCGCGCGCGTGTGTGTGCGCGCGCGTGTGTGCGCAGCCCGCGCGCCGAGCCGGGCCGCGGGGACCCACAGCCGCCCGCCGCCTACCTGGCGTCCCTCCTCCGAGCAGCCGCTGCACCGGGCACTCTCCGCGCGGGGCCCGGCGCTCGCGTGGAGCCCCGCTCTGCCGTAGCTGCTTCAGCTGGAAGTTTCCGCTGTGCGGACACCTTGGCGATGGAAGGGCTGCCCCGAAAGGTGGGTTTCTGACGCTGTGCCTTGGAGTGGCTTTTCTTCCAGCCCCTCTCCGCCTCGCCTCCGCCTCGTCCCAGCGGACCAGAAGATTTTCCCCCAAATTAAGGGGAGAAGAAAGGAGGGCAGAGTATTAAGAGAAAGAGAGAGGAGCGGCCACGACTGAGAATCTTCGCTTCTTACCCTGATGCCTGGGAGTTGACTGATGGGCCTATGGGGTTCGAGAACACGAGCTAGAAAGCCAAGTTGACCAAGGCGGGGCTGGGAGGCTCCCGGGGGCCGGGAACGTTGTCCGGTCTCCGTGTCCACGGGCGTGAAGGTTTGCAGGCGCCTCCAGTTCCATCCGCACCAGATTCCCCCTTTGGAAGGAAAAGCCGGCACAGCCGAGGGACAGGGGAGCGAAGGAAAAACAAACAAACCCTGGACTTGTGTGCTCGCAGCCTTGGCTTTGGATTGCAAAGACCAGAAAGAGAATGCACGGCGTCTCAAGGTAAGAAGCCGCCACACCGCTGCTTGCATGGCCAGGAAGGACCAGAACTTCAGTGGCTGTGGGGAGGAGGGGTGTGAGCGTGGTGGTGGTGGGGGGGGTAAACCAAGTTAGGACGCTGTCTCTGGGCGTTGCCGTGCGATTGCATACCCCGCGCCCACGGCTGCGGGCGGGCCAGTCGGGGGGAGTCGTAGCAGGTGCCCCCGAAGCCCCGGTGGGAGGCGGCAAAGCCGGAGGATGTGTCCTGACCCGAACACTTTGTAACCTATTGCAAGTAGCAATCAAGCACAGCTGTCTGTCCAGGCTGATTGACAGCGCGCGCGCGTGTGCGTGTTGTGTGTGTGTTTCGGGCCAGGTTTTTTGTGGGTTTTTTTTTAAACCGCAGACCCACCCCGTGGTTGCCATAGAGCTCTGTGGGCCCGGGGCCAGCGCCTCTAGGATGCGGCGGCAGGTGAGCCTAGCGCAGGTGGGCCGGTGGGGGCGACGGCGGCCTCCGGTGCGGCTGCTTAGGGGGCGCGCGAAGCCCACGCCGCCGCCCGGCTGGCTCGCAGCAGCCCGGGTCGGAGCCCCGGCGCCGCAGGTCTGCTGCGCTTCCCCGTCGCCTCCGCTAGAGGCTCCCAGCGGGCGCCGCGGAGCCGGTGGGTGTGGGGGCGCCGGGAGGCAGAGGGCGAGCGCGGGGAGCCAGCGTGCCCGCGGGGTGGCGGAGCCGGCGCGGCGGAGAGAGGCGAGCTTGGCCGGGGCGGGGGACGTGAGCCAGAGTCCCGGCGCGCCTGCTGGCGGTGCGCGGAGCTCCGGGGACGCGGCTCCGAAGCCGGGTTGAGCTTGGGAAAGCTGGGGCCCCCCAAGCCGGAGCCACTCCAGGGACACGATCCTGGCCCGCGCCCCGAGGGCAGTCCCGGGAGGTAAGGTCCTCCCTCTGGCTCTCGGCAAATTCTTTGCCTGATACCCGATTGGGAAGGAGATGGCGTGGAGGGTGCAGGGCGGTGGGGTCTGCATCTAAAGGTGCCTTTCAGGAGCTCCGTGCAACGTGTATTCGGACTCATCCCGGATTGCCCCCGCCTCCCCGGAATATCTGCCTGCTTTAAGGGAAGTTTTCTGCAGGGCGCCTGGTGGCGGGTCTTCAGCGCAGGCTGCTGGGAGGTGAGCGAGGGGCCCCGCGGGGCTCGCTGTACACTGGAGTGCGCGCCTCCAGGGCTGGGGCGTGGTGGAGAGAAGGTGACCACACCCTCTTCTTTTCCTCCCCTTTCCTTTTCACCTGATGGGGAAGGCTCACCATCTAGCCTTGGACTGATTTCCTTTCCCAAGGGATTGGCTCTGAGACCAGAGCAAAGCTGCTGAAAGACGAGAGAGACAGAGAGACAGAGAAGGGAAGTCATTGCCAGCACCCCAGGGGAGGAAGGAGGATGAAGTTAAGCTTTTATTGAGTGGGGGCGGGGAGAGCGCTGGGGAATAGCCTTGGACTACAGCTCATTCGGTGAAGTCTGATTCATTTCTCATTTTATACCGTCTTTAGCATAATCCTTGCTCAAGGCACTAACAGAAATCATTTCTGCTAGGTATTGCCTGGGGCATGGTGGGCACTGAATGAGTTTGATGATTGTGTCTAAGCCAAAAAAAAAGAAAAAAGTGAGTAGTGTATGTGCTTGGCATGATTGCACCATGTCTTATCAGGCAGCTGGCAATGTGTGTATTTTTTTTTTTTTCAGTGTTCTCTGTTGTGTTTGTACCTACCATATATGGTCATTTTACTCTCAGTACTGCAATTTCTGAGTCCTCTAAAGGTGGCTCTTAACAAACAGGACTTGTGATATTAAACCTCTTTAAGAATAATGCTGAAGGAAGACAGAAAATGGGATGAGGCATGTAATATTCTAGGGACGCTGAATAAAAGCTGAGGTCCAGCGTTTGGGAAGTATTGGGCCACATACTGAAAGCAAAAGGTATTTTTCAGGTAGAGGAAGTGGTGGTGAACATTTGAAAAGAAGGGGCTGTTCTGCAGTGCACTAGCATCTTCCTCCAGGAACGTGCATCACTTCCAATACAGTTAAGAGTGTGGCACAAAAACACGCAGCACTTCCTGCTGAAACCCTGTGCAATGTTCTGTGAGATACTGTGAATGGAATGAGGAGTGAAGTGGGTTTGGTTCTCATTGATATGTAGGGCACCTATGATTTTTGATGAAGGTAAATGTGTACATTAATGTTATATAAGATGTGTCATTTAGTGGGTGTGGAAGCAGGCTGGTTTACTGATGTGTTTCCAGAATAACACAGCATGATTACCAGGAAGATTTATATAAAGTTTGTCATTCATGTATTACTGAATCTCAGAGCACTGGGTAGAAGGCAAGAAAACATACCTTGCTGAAATCTCAAAAAAGATGACCTATAGTGCTTCACCTAAATTGTTTTGGAAATGTTATTATGTGACAAAATAGCATTACTCATCTGAATATACTTGTTTGCATGTAAAGACACAAAATACTGTTTATTTGTGGAACTGAATTAACCAAGACAAATGCATATTAAGGGCTTGATTTCCTTTCTGAAACACACCTCTGAACCCAAGGGAAGACCTGCTGGTATTATGAACCTGTATATGTGATGCTCCTGACATTTCATTGAGTCAAACCAGCAAGGCTGGCTGGCTTATAACCTCACATTTTGCTTTAGGACTCCCTCTCTAAAGATTTTTTCTCTCTCTCTTTCTTTCTAATAAATGTGATTTTAAAAGAGGCCAACATTGGGATGCTCCCTGGTTGTCATGGATATGAGAATCGTTTGAGTTTTCTGAAACTTCATGTCAAGAATAAGCAGTGGAGAGGATGTAGTCACACATTAATTGGCTGGATACTTCAAGGAAAAGCTGATCACTATCTTGCACTGGTAGTCATTGTGGTTGATTTCATTTGGTCTCTAGATATTCTGTGAAAGGACTCTAGGTGGAAATGTTTTCCTGCAGTACAAGGAGAGGAGGTCACTGCATGCAAAAAGGCTTCACATAGCTTCTCAGTTACTGAGTCTGATGCCATTTGGTCGTATTTTATCCAGAGGCAGGATGTTCAATTGAAAAGTAAAAAAAGGAAAAAAAGAAAATCAGTTTTCTGCATGTACATGAGTATTTTCCTCTTAGTCGTAGCCCTCAACCTTTGGGTATTCCATTTATACTTTTGATGAGGAAATATGCTCCCAAGCCCCTTCCATTTATGGTTGAGGGGCTGCTTTGGTGTTAAGAACTTTAGGAACTATTTAGTCATACAAGATCATATTTCCTGAAAGTAAATCAATTGAGCTTCAAAAAGATGTCTGATAAGGATATGAAAGGAGAAGAGGAAACCTGTTAAATACTAGGCCAAAGGTTTACCCATCTAATTGCATGGATCTCTGTGATTTCTTTCTTTTGAAACCATTTTTTTATGTTCAAAAAATATTTTTCTATTATTTATTTCTCTCCTTTTTTCTTCCTCCTTTTCTTCCGTGCTTTTCTACCTTCTCCCTCCTTTCTTCTGTGACTTTCTTTCTCTCTTTTTTTGGTTAAGATAGTACCTTCAGAAAGAAATCCATGGAAATTTATGGTTATTTTATAATGATCAGTTTCTAATTATTTTTTGAAATGGAATATTGATTGTTGCATTTATTTTAAAATTTTATACAGGAGAAACCCACAAGTATGTGGGGTGGATTCTTTAGGGAGTACAGACTGTCTCTTACATTATCTCCTGCTGTATCTTGTTGCAACTCAACTGGCTTCTGGGTTTTTTGGGGTGTGTGTGTGTGTGCTGGGTGGGGAGGCATACAAGCTTGGATAGCAGTCACTGGAGAGAGGCAGAACTCCTTGAAACATGGTCATTTGTGCTTCTAGTGCTTAGTTCTATGTAGTTCATATACTCTCCATGTGTATAATCGTCCACAGAATCAAACCCAGCGAAGGGTTGAGCCACACTAGTGTCCAAAACTCTCCCAAGAGAAACTAATTCAGTACCACCAGGAGGCAGCATGAATAAGTAGAAAAAGCACCGAATTTGGCATTCCCAGAAGACTTGGATTCTACTTCTGTCTCTTATGACTCGACAGTGTCACTTTTGAAAAGCTCTGATTTTTCTAAGACTCGGTGTTGAATTCTGTAAAATGGGAAACTTATTATCTACCTACTTTCTATTCATGTTTAACATTTGACCACACCTTGATTTAAGCTTTGAAAAAAAAAGAAAAAAAGAAAAAAAAAAAAGAACTATTTGGTGCAAGTACTGCATTTCAGGCATTATAACACTTGATAGAGAATTAAATGAAATCTATTTAAAGAATACCTATAAAATTTTCATAGTAGAAGATGGAGTTTGAAATGTGTTTGCTGAGAGGATTTTTTTTCTTCTTCTGGAAGATTCACAGGTGTCATGAAAGTAAGATTTAAATTAATATTTATCTGAGATGATTTTTTCTAAGTTGTTAATATGTTACAAATTGTGTGATCCTTTCAAATTGTGTGGAACATAAAAGTAAGCATTGAGCTGTTTTTAGACTGCTGTACATTATTTTGAATAACACAGTTTCAATGAAACACCCTCTCCTTTTTTTGTACTGTTCTACATTCTTCTTCTGGTACATACATAATGTGATACAAGAAGTCACCATTGATTTCATAAGGTCAATTACCCAATTTCTCTGAGCACTTTAAAAATATTTAGCTTGTGAAATGTTGATTCAGTGGTTTGATTTGTGAAGTTGGCAACAAAACTAATACAATATCTTAGTTTTTACAATGGATTTTGCCTGGGAATGCTCATAGTTCATTTGTCCTATTTTATTTTAGTGACTTAAATGCTAATTATATTATTTATATTATTTTCTTCTGGTGAATTATTAAGGAGGTAAATGGTAGATATTAAATGACTTGTTGATTTGAATAAAAACTTGAAAGCTCCATTGAAATGATTATGTGCTCTTTTGATAAAATATGAAGCCTGCTAGGGTTTGAGACTAGAATAAATTTTATCACTTTTTAAAATGTATTCACTAGTTAATATAAAGAACAGCCTACCTTTGCTGGTTAGAAGAATAAGTCAAATACCATTTTCTTCCAAAGGATTTTAGTGTCATTGCCAATATAAATGATGAGTGTATTTTCTCTAATAATATTAATAAGACTAAATGCAAACCTAGGAACCTAGCTGCGAAAACACATTATATATAGATATATACTTTTGCAGATATAATAGGACACAATATCTAATTGTCTACAAAGAGGTAATTATTGACTTTAGAAAAATCATTACCAAGTTTAATATAACAGAAATAGATACGCACAAATCTAACATTTCCAGCACATTTCAGTTTCTAGGTGCAGCACTATAGAGTTTTTGCAATGGAGTCTAAATTGGACTGCGTAAGAGGATTTTGTGTCTTCATACAGTCTCATTCTATTATACTGTAACTGTGGTTAGCTACAAGAAATCTATCTAGTAGCCAGCATGAAGGGAAATAATTTGCATAAAAACTGTATTGCTCCTAGGTACCAGGGGAGCTGAGATTGTGCATTGTGATAAATGTTGATTTTGAAATGGTGGGCTTCATTTGTCACAGGGAAAGAGCCTTTATCTTCTCAACTCTTCTTACAGGAGTTTGCTGTAATAACATAGTTATATATATTTACTATATTATATATTATTGCTAGTATATGTTATAGAAATATTTTTATATTTAATATACAATTTTATTTTACATATACTTTTATATTTATTTTAGATTTTATTTTTTAGACATTTATATTCATTTATATAAATATATTATTTTTGTTATATATTTTATCTATGTATAAGTGCACATATGTACTTTATATACTATATGTATCTTTATAGACATATTTGTATACATTCATATATATAAATATATACATTTGTACTTTGTATACATTCACATATATAAATATACTGCTCAAAGCAGTCCTTGGTCTTTGTGAGATGTGTTCTTGACTGTCATCATCCACTGCTTAGGCATATAGTTATAGATTGCAAATTGCTTCTCTCTATGATTTGCCTTCAATTTAATTTGCAGGTAGATGCTAAAACCCTAGCTTTGGTATCAGTTAAATTCACACCAATTAATACATGCATATTTACTGCTGTTAAAGTGATTTTCTGTATGTTAGTCCGGATATAATAATGTATGTGAGCTGGTCCTTGTTCTTAAGCATCTTGTGATTGTGTTCTAGAGAGAATGCAAAAGTGGGTGGTAAGGTAACAAAGAGTAGTCTATCAACTCATTGAGAAAATTCTTGTTATGTACCTGTTGTGCACAAGACTATACAAAATAATAACATGATATCACCAGACAATGATAATATGTATCACCAGGCAATTCAGGGTAGGGTAAAGTGAGAGAAGCCTGGGAATTCATACAGGGGGAAGAAATTGGTCTGAGGTGAGTGGAATAAACAGGGTCTGGCAGAAATAACGCCTCCTTTTTATGAGCTGTAATTATAAGAATGGCTTTACTTCTGCTGGACCCTATATATAAACAACGAATACACAACTTTACTAATAATTGAAGCAATACAAATCAACACAATAGTGACATAGTCTTGCTTATGAGTTACTGCAAAGATTGATAGATTCCATGTGTTGATAACAGAGTGGGGAAATTATATATATTTGGAAACATTATAAACTGGTACAACCCATCTGGAGTGAAATTTGAATAATTATTTTAAAATATCTATCATATTATAAATGTTCATTATAGCTGGATTTATAGTTTTTCTTCTCGGCATTGATTCTCAGAAATGCTCTCCTGAATCTGCGAAGGTATATTATGGATACACAAGAAGAAGTCTGTCCCCTGAATGGTTTCATACCTTTTAAAGGAACTGTATTTATAGTTAAAACCTTTCTATGCCAGATCAAGTGGTGAGTAGATAAACAAATGAGCTACGTCCACACTATGGAATAATATCCAGCAATGAAAAAAATGTGACATACTGATACAGGCTACAACATGCATAGAGCCTCAAAAACATTATGTTGAATGAAAGAAGCTAGACACAAAAGACCACATATTGTGTGCCTCCATTTATATGACATGTCCTGAAAAGCAAATCTACAGAATTAGATTGGTGTTTGCCTGGCATTGGCAGTGAGATAGTGAGTAACTACAAATGGGCACAAGGAATCCTTAGGGATAATGCAACTGTTCTATAATTGGGTTGTGGTGATCAATGGCTGTACAAATCTGTAAATTTACTAAAAATCCTTGGACTGTTCACTTAAGGCAAATCCACTTAATGGTGTACAAATTATATTTGTTAAAACAAACCCCAAATTTAAAACAAAGCAATACCCCAAACTCTTCCAACAAAGAATCCTCAGGCACAGATGACTTAATAAAATCTGAATATGCAGGAGGAATGGTATTGATTCTATGTAGTCTCTTCCAGGAAATTGTAGAAGATGGAACACTTCCCAGCTTATCCTATGAGAGCAGAATTACCCTGATACCAACACCAAGAAAAGTCATTATAAAAGCAGAAAACTACTGATCAATCTTTTTATGAACATACACATCAACATTATTCACAAAACTTTAGCAAATATAAACCATCAGTATATAAAAAGATAGACAACACATCGTGATCAAGTTGGGTTCATTCCATAAATGCAATGTTAGTTTAACCTTAGAAAATTAATCAATATAATTCACGATATTGATAGAGTAGAAAAGGAAAAACTATGTGATTATTTCAGTAGATGCCACAAGAAATATTTGAGAAAATCCAACACTTATTTTTGACAAAAACTCTAAGTACAATAAGTGAACTTCGACTTGATATAGAACATCTGCAATAAGCCTATGGCTGACGTGATTGGCTGACGTGATACTTAATGGTGAAAGACCAAGTGCCTTTTCTCTAATTTGGTGAGCGGGGGCAGGAATGTCTGCTCTCATCACTTGTACTCAACATTATAATGTAAATTCTAGCCAATGAAGTAAGTCAAGAAAAAGACTCCAAAAGGCAGACCGATTGTAAATGAGGACAGAAAACTGCTTGAACACATATTTATTGAAGAATTTCATAGAGTCTAAACATCCCATAGGAATATAGTTAAATAAACTTTGGTATACTCATACAATGATTTTTATGTCGCTTGTTTTGTAAGAAGGCGAATGGGATAGTAGACTTCTTTAAATACCATCATAGTGAGATCTTTGAGGTATATTGTCACAGAGAAAAATGTGGGTGTAGAACAGTATATAGTCTATAGTGGTTGGATTCCTTCATTCAACAGCTATTTATTATGTATCTCCTTTGTTTTAAGCACTGGGATGGGCCCTGAGTAGTATTATTGTCTGTGGGAAGGAGGCATATAATTGTGCCTTTGAAAGACTTACAGGCTAATGTGGGAAAAACATAGAAGCAACTTAAGCCAAATATACAGGACCAGTGGAAGTAACACCCCTTTTTTATGAGCTGGTAAACTTAAAAAAAAAAAGGGGGTGTGTTACTTCTGCTGGCCCCTGTATAATGAAGAATTTGTGTTACATTCACGTAAGAAACTAAGTAGAATGTGGTAGATTTACCCATGAGGGTTGGGAGCGGGACAGAAAGATTTCTCTAAGAGGTGCACGGTACCTCATGAGCACTTAGCAAAGAAGTCTTTGTATAATAGGCAAATTCAAACCATTCTTTGTTCCTACTCCACTTATTCCCTTTTGTATTCGGTAGTGCATCTATCTTCTATCCTGGGACTACATGCTACACTTTGCTCTACCACTCATTTTTCTTGTATTGTTACCTGCTTTTCTCACTTGGAATAACCGGCATTTGTTGAATACCTATTATGAGCACATGCATCATCCTAAATGCTAAAGGTTCATAGTTGCCTAAGACATATCTTTCTTCATTTATTTAATCGATTGCAGGCCTTTTGTTCATATGCAAAATTTTAATTATTTTTTTCATTTTTTTTTGATGACAAAACTGAGAGCAATCACACCATAACATCGTTCACTGTTACAGAAATACACAACTTACACAGTGAAAGAGCATCCTGGGGCTCCCTTCACCCAAGGCTTTGACAAAGCAGGCAGCTACACGGCACGAGAGAAGAGTGCGTGAGAGGACAGAGGGCATGTGGGAATTTTTCAGGTATCGCCTTGTACTTCGTGCCATGTCACTGCTTCCTGGGTTCTCAAAATCCTCAGGAAAGTCACACAAGTCTTCGTATCATGGATGTGATTGGATTCCTGGTAGACACTCATAACAGAGCAGATGGTTGTGTCGAAGCTGGAGGAGCAATAGCGTTGTATGAGTAAGGTGGTACTAGCAGGTACGGACATCACAGATGCCCTGCCATGGATCCCGCCATATGCTCTTAGCCATCTAGTCCATTTACCCATCTTTTTGGATACATGCCTTCCAACATATCCCCTTCAAGTAGTTGTTTACCAGATCCTGCAGCCCTGCAGCCTGCAGCAGATGAGTCTCTGTCTGTATAAGGCTTAGTTTCTATAAAAACATTCTTTAAAGATTTTTTTTTTTTTGCTGACAGAGACAGACAGAGAGAGACAGAGAGAAAGGGGAGTGCCCAGAGCAGTCTCCATAGTTGACATTAGTTTTCCATATAGTTTCACTCCACAGGTGGGCACAGGGCTGCGCAGGGCAGGAACTGGTCCGGGAGCCTCCCGCATGGGCCCCGGCAAGAACTGAAGTGGGGGCACACCCCAGTTCAGCATGTGAGTCCTCATGGGCCAGGGCTGGGATTTGATTTTCAGACCCCAGGGCTGCAAAGCGAGCGCTTAACCTGCTGAGCCACCCAGGCTTTCCCCAAGGCTTAATTGATATTTTTCATTGTTTTTCAAAAAACTAAATTAGATTGATGGCAGATGGTTACCCTTTCTTTCCTAATGAACTTCTTGATTGAGATAACTCTAGAAAGCATTCTAGAACATATTCACATGTTAGTGATCTTACTTCCGTAGATGCTAAAATTAGGAAGGAAACATTTATGGTTGATTCTATATTCTAGAATCTCATAGGGTACCACATAAACATTCAGTAAAAACATAGTATGTCTTTGGTAGAGAAGCTAGAATTACCAGTAAAAATGAAGTATGTTATCATTCATTCATTGTACTTTAAAAGTGGTATAAAATGGATTGATGAAATTAATGTGAGATATGCACAATGCTGCATGTTATTTATAGGTTCTTACAGAGCCTAGCAAAATCCTTAGGTCTGGGTGACTGTTGAGAAGAGGTGGCTTGGATGACTGTTCTATTGGATCAGGAGCTTCTGCTCTGGCTGATGCTTTTATAAGTGCAATTACTGTGGATTTTATGGAGGGATCTGGGAACAGAGCTAAAAGCATTACTGTCTGGCATGAGAAAGAAGGCTCAAGGTTAATGTAAAGTTCAAGAGAGAGTGTGCAGTTTGATTCAGTAGAAGTTAATGATTTAAAATTGTAGCTTTAGACTATGGATGATAATCAGAGGATTTGTCACTAGTAATGGTAGAAAACCATGGAGAAGTTATATACATTTGGGGGAGGGAGAAATGATCATCCATCTTTCCATGTAGCTCTCCTTGGGAGAGAAGAGAGAATACAGAGATACTAAGTGTATAATCGCTTTATAGGAATAAAGTGCTGATGAATTTAATTTGTAATTGATAGTAAGACTCGAGATGTTGGAAATAGTATTTAAAAGTAAAATCATGTAGTGCTTACTGTAAAACTATTCCATTTTTTGTATTTATCTGCATGCTTTGGACAGTGAAATCCTTCCAACTGAATAGTATTTTCCAGATTATTTGAACAAGCTCCTAGACCTCCTTTAAAGCCTAGCCTAGTATCATATTCTTAATAAACCATTGCAGAAGCCCTGGCTGAAGTACCATTTTCTTAGTTTTACAAGCTTCTGTTGTTATGTAAATATATTACTGCTTCTATGAAGGAGATAGTGTGCAGTGATTAGAAGTGTGAAGGTTTGGTTTCCAATCCCAATTCTGCCATTGGCTGCTAATTATTGGGCTTTGAGCAATCTCTTAATCTCATGAGGTTTCCGTTTTCTAACATAAAACAGGTGTAATAACACTTTTGTTTTGCACACCTTACATGGAGTTTATGATAATAAAATTGGTTAACAGGTAAAAAATAAACTTGTGTACTCAGTACTTATACAAATGAACTCATTCCTTTCTTAAATGTTTATTTAAAAGCCACTGATAATCTTCAATATGATATTGTATATCACGTCTACTAACAAAGTGGGGTGTTTTTATAAAAGAGCAAAAGACAAAACCCATCAGTTAGAAATTTCTTTCTCTTGGGTTTTTATTGCCTTCTTGTAACATAATTTCCCCACATTTTCATATCATCTGAATTTTATTTTACAAATAGTGAAATAAGAGTAACAATACAGATCAGATGTTTGCAATTTGAAGACCTGGTTATATAGATGGACAGCCAACAACTTTCATGCAGTCTTTTAAACACTTGAATTGAAGATTGTTGAGCAACTACTTTGGCCTGAATAAGCACCAGTTTTTACCATCTCTTCGAATTATAACCAATTTGCATAAAAAAATTAGTATTTCACTCTCATTCATTTTGAATATTTGACCACTTCAAACATTTGTGTTCTGTTTTCTCCTGTTTTCTTATTCAATACTTACTAGATCACCTACAGAGAGAAATTTAAGGAGCAAATAGTTACTGATTTAATGGTAGTTTGCTTCTGGGAGATACACTATTAATGTGTCCTGATAGCATAAGGGGTTATCTCTCTACGCTTAAATCTAGTTTGTTGGAAATAAATTATGTTTTTAGTCTCTGCCCAGCATTCCTATTTGGCCAATGTTACAGAGTCTAATCAGATTTTCTGCCATTCATTTGGCTGTGATGGAGCATTTTCCTAGGTGACTTTGACTTAAGGTAGAGTCTCATAGCATTTTTATCTTTAATTTGGTTTCGTGTATCTGGGAAAAACTCCAGGGTATTTTAGCTTGATTTCTAAACTTTTCCCCACATTTTTCTAATAGCTTTTTATCTTTATGCTTCTGAGATTCCCTTGATTGTATGTGATATTTTTCTTCTGATTTTCTAAGGGTAATTTTGATAGTTTTGTTTTTTACTTGGAATCACCTGGAAGTTTTTTTTTAAATTTTTTTCTATTTTCTTTCTGATATTACCATTCACTGAAACCGCATTCACCTAGCACATGCTTTGTGGTTTATTTATTTATTTTCTTCATATGTGTGTTTCTTATTTAAGCAAACAAGTGCTTACTCCCTTTACCTTTATTGGTCTTCATTCAAACCTGTTCAATGGGGCTAATCCTTTTCTTGCTCATGAATAAAATCTCAGATAGACCTCAGACGTTATTTACATTCTGGTAGAAAATAAAATATTCTCTGATCACTTCCTATCATGTGCATAGACTCATTTCCAATATACCCTGTCCATTTAATAATGTACTTAGTGATAACACTTTCCCCTACTTTAGTTCTGGCCAATTAGGTACTAGCCAGTTGACAGCCTCACCTCTGAGTCCCCAAATTGCCACCTTGCTTTTTGTCATGTTCACGTAGGCTTCCTCTGGTCCTCCAGGGTTGAATCTCAGAAAAGTAGAAGGACAAGGGCGGTCTGCCTTGATGCACATGCATGTAACCTTGGGTAAGCTCCCCTCAGGCTTGGTGGACTCTCTGTTTTACCTTAGAATGGTGTGGCAGACATGAATGTTACTCATCAAATATTTTTGTGTGTCCTGAGCACATAGGAGGATTGAACTTTCTATCTCTCTGTGGTTGGGTGAGATCTGATGACCAGTACTAGCTAAGGAATGTGAGCAGAAGTGACAAATGTCCCTGATAGGCTGCCTGGTGTGTCAGTCTCCAGATAGCTTTCTTTTCCTTCTGATAGTGTAGTCAGCAACTTTAGAGATGGTGGCTGGTCCATGAACTTGAATCTTTGAAACTTCAATGAGAAAAGCCAACCTTCCGACCACCATTGACCCACAACAACCATGTTACATGAAGCAAAGCAACTAATGATGTGGTTTTAAGCTGCTAAAGTCAATGGATTGTGACCACAGCATAAGCTAAGCTATTGAAACAAAAAGATATATGGGTGTCTTAGAGGTGCCTAATGGGACTATTTAGTTACATTTTCTATGACACAGGAAATGCATTTCATTCTGCCTGGATGCGTACTATTTCTCCTCTAGTTCTGGGAAATCTATTCCCTCTTTTAGGATTACTCCATGTCTCTGCGCATTCTTCTTGGATGGGGTTTGAAATGTTGCCAAGGAAGCTCTTTCTTCTAAGATGTCCAGCTTTGATCTTCCGGAAACATTTACGCGATCTTGCCTCTTCTGGAGAAAGTGTAGCCAGCAACTCCTATTTTCCTCTGCCAATTTGGAACCATAGTCTTTCACTCTTAATTCAATTTATGAATGGCTTAAAATTATTGAATAATACAAGCTATTCTCTAAAAATCCTCGGAAACATACCCTACAACAGTGGTCTTCAAATACCATGTGCTAAGATACATGTCAGACATTAGCTGTTGTAGCTACTATGCATCAGTGTAAACGTTCCAATCATTTGAAGTGGTTTCCTTAAACCTTTGCAAGGGTTGAAGTGAGGAGATGATAGTGGGATTTATAGCACATCAATAATGCAAACATTTTTTTTTCTTTTACTTTTTTGACCACTTAATCTTAAAGGGAAGTTAGCTCACTAGTTTTGGAACATTTCTTTTGCAAGTTCTGCATAGGTGACCTAGCATTCTCATCTAAAATGTGGAAGGCACTTGTCTGCTATGGTTTTATTCTTGGTTTTGGGGTCTTAGCTGAAACCCACCCAGAAAGTGTCTCATTTAATATCCTGTTCTAAAACTATTGTGGTCATGTATATACTGGGAGATAGTGTGTGTCATTCAGTATTTGTAAAGCCATTCATACATTGAATTAAAAACATATTTGCCTACAATTGCAGAGTCATGGTCTCTCCAGAGGAATCACAAAAATGATTTGTGGGAAACTGCCAACATTTTTTTTTGTTGTTAAAATCAATATAATGCTATGCCTAAATAGCATAAATTCACTCACTGCTCATGAAAGCTATTTAGTGTTTTTGCAAATATTGCTAAATGGAACTTACTGAAGAGATATATTTATTTTTGCCATTTTAGGAGGACCTATATTAAAGCTGATGCTTTCAGTCACTGCACATTTATTCCAAAAGATTGCTCTGTCTGAAACGGTTAGTGAATTAGTCTTTCAGATTGATTACTTATGTTATAAATACTATGAGATACTCTGGGGTTTAGGGAGGGAATGACAGTCAAACTCTTACAAAAGTGTAATGCATATGATGCATTAACAACATTATCCGGTATTCACGAGAAAATCTTAAACTCATGAAACCAGGAAAGAAAATGCTGTATTTTGTAATCCTGAACTGGAACATGAAATCATTTTAGTTAGAAAACAAATGTGAAATAAGCAAACATTTGGGTGTTTAAGTACCACTATAACTTTGCAAGTAAGTGTTACTATTTGATCTGTTGTTATTATTTTTGGATTCACAGGCCTCAAGTGACTAGCATGTTATCACATTTTAAAGCTCTATGCCAATTGATGAAGAGAAGTAGACATTTTCATACAAGATATCTTGGGACTGCTGCCTTCTGTTTTGGCGGATGCTGTATTTAACCACTGAAGAGTTTGGGCAGTACAAGACTTTAGATAGATTAAGAAAGGAATATTTCCATACTCTAGTCTTGATTGGGCTATTGTGAAGCTGATGATTATATAAATTTGAGGATACTGTTTTCCAAAGAATGCTAAATATTTTTGGTTATGTATTTCCAAACATCAGCTGTTTCTTTGCGGTGTTTGTATAATGTGACATATTACTGTGTACAGGTGATTTAATTCCTGAACTGGACACTGCCACCATCTGGTGGCTGTGTATATTCCAGCCCTTCAGCTTTTGAGGCATCTATGAAAACAGTTTAGGTGAAGTTCAGTGGACTTGGAGACTGGAAAAAGAGACAGAAAAAGAGGAGTGGGGGGAGACGAGAGAAGGGAGAGGTGGGGAGAGGAGGGAAGAGGAAAGGAGAGGAAGGGAGGAATTTGTGTTAATATTACCCGTTGCAGAGTGTGCCTCGTAGCTCCTGTTGGTGGGGAGAAGAATGAGTTACCACATAACCTGGAATAATAATGAGCAAGTGTGAGAAAGGTTGCACCACTGTGCATCTGATGAACACATCTGTTGGTCCTTAAATATTTTCTATGACTTGTGACATCTTTCAGCTTTCTCTGCCCCAGCTCAGAAAACCGGGCATTTTTTGTTGCTGTTATTGTTGTCATCTAGAAAAATGTCCACATACTACACATTAGACCTTAATTACCTGTATACGCTTTCATAGACTTTGTATTGCTTTTTAATTAGGTAATTTGGTTTAATCTTTTATGTCAAATTAGACAGGGGGCTTCGTTAGAGTGAAGGCATTACAGATTTCCTTTTCATGCCTGAATCCTAACACACTTAGGAGTATTGTGTGCAGTCTCTGTTAAACACCCAAGAAAGATTTTCAGCAACTCTTTTGCAAAGTGTTAAGAGAAAATGGTGATTTTTAAAATTTGTTTGTTTTAGCATCTCCTTCTACCTTTAAAAAGCCTCAAGTTGCATAGGTTAAATATAATGGATGGATATCTTAGATGCAATGAATAAGATGGAGATATTATGAAGAAATAATAATGTTTCTCTAGTCTATGATAAATTAAAATACTTTATCATGATATTATAGACACCTCCTTATACATAAGAAATATAAAAGGAAGTTGCTTATCAGTCAAATAGATCTATTCTGTGAACAAGGGAAGGACAATAGAAAACCAAGTCTTCAGGAAATTAGGAAGTCTTTCGGGGTGTTGAATGTTCAACAACATTTTCCTGATTGGAAGGAGTTAGTTAGAAGATGCTTAAAAGTCCAAAGGAGTCAATGTACTCTGGTAACTCAGTGCCGTTTTTTTTGAATGGGGCCAGGGTAGTGAGAATCACTGTAGAAAAAATGATTGAACCACAATGTATCCAAAAGATATATAAGTATCAACTCTTTTCTTCCAGTCTATCTTAGCTGAGTTTTCTGGCACATAAAAAAAATCACTGGTGTGATTTTACTTTTCTGTGTTCTTCCAAGGATGGTAGATGACTAGAACTGTGCTAGATGAAGAAAAATTAACTTACTGCATGCGTTGCTACCTTAGAGCATTAGAGCTTTGCCAAAGTGTAGATACTGTTGAAATAAGGATATCTGCAAGACCAGGAGAGGCTCAGTTCATGTTTTTAATGGCAAAGATCTGGAAAGCAGTAGATGTTCTCTGCAACAGTTGCTGCTTGTGACTGACTGCCCCTTGGTAGATTTATTATTATTTTTTAAATATATTTTTATTTACTTATTTATTTTTGACAGAGAGAGATACAGAGACAGAGACAGAGAGAACCGAACTGGGGGCACTCCCCAATTCAGCATATGGTTCAGCACAGGCCGGGGCTGGGATTTGATCCCCAGTCCCCAGCGCTGCAAAGTGAGCGCTTAACCCACTGAGCCATCCCGGCTTCCCCACCTTGGTAGATTTAGTGCCATAGCGTATGTCTAGTTCACATTTAGCTGTTTTGATAGCAATTAAAGTTTAATATAAGTAGAGTATCCACCGCCCCCATTGGAAGCTTTAGAAATCCTTTCCTTGCCCTTAACCTATTTTCTTAAATAATAATTAAGCAGAGATGAATAATGATTAATTAGTTCAATAATGTTGCTGTTTCTCTTTCAGGTTGTTTTGTTTCAATAGGGACCATTTTTACTTGTGTGCTTTCTCAGAACCTTCCAAGTTATTCATAGGCCTGGTGTTCTCGCCAAAGAGAGGTTTTGTTGACAGTTGCTTTAATGTGGGCATCGACCTAGAGATGGATTCACTTTTCTTTGACTGTGTCCCCATGTGAGCACTCAATAAATAAAACTCTGAATAACATATTCAAAATTTATATGTGTGCTGGAACAATTAAACATTCATAGCCATAATATCAACCTGGAACGAAAATTGATTCAAACTAGATAGCTGGCTTAAATATAAAATATATAACTATATAACTTTCAGAGAAAAACGTAAGAGAAAATCTTTATAGACTTAAGTGCTAGGCAAAAAGTTCTTAGACTTGACACCAAAAGTATGATCCATAAAAAAGAAAAACTGATAAATTGGACCTCACCAAAATCAAAACGTTCTGCTCCGAAAAAGACCACATGAAGAGGATGAAAAGGAGTTACAGAATAGGAGAAAATACGAGTATTTACTAGCCATCTATCTGACAAAGGCCTAGTTCTAGAATATATAAACACTGTCAAAACTTATCAGTAAAACATGCAAACAATCCAGTTAGAAAATGAGCAGAAGGTCTGAAGAGACATTCCACCAAGTATATACAGATGTGAAAAGCACACATGAGAAGGTATTCCACACCATTAGCCATGAGAGCTCTGAACATTGAACACTCAAGGAGATACGGGTACACAACTATCAGGTTGTGTAAAACAACGTGAAATTCTGGGAAGAAGGCAGGGAAACCAGATCATTCGTACTTTGCTGGTAGAAATGTCAAATGCAGTACAGTCACTCTAGAAGACAGTTCTTCCATTTTCTTATAAAACTAAACATGTCTTTAATATACCACCCAGAAATTGCATGCTTGAGTGTTCATCCCAGAGAAATGAAAACATATATTCACATAAAAATCAGGACACAGATGTTCATGGCAGATTTATTCATTTCCAAAATGGAGAATAATCTGATGTTCTTCAGTAGGTGAATAGTTCAACAGATTGTGGGTATCCATACCGTGGACTACAGCTCAGTAATAAGCAGGAATGACCTATTGGTATAAAGGGCTGTCCAGAAAGTAGTCAGCGACATAACCATTCTCATCATATTGACAATGGTTGGATTTTTTTTTCTGGATAGCCCTTGTATGTAATAATGAATATAGGTTTCTGGGGAATTATGCTGTATAAAAATTGCCCATTGCAAAAGGTTACACATGGTATGGCTGTGCTTGTGTATTATTTTTGGAATGACAGAATTATAGAAATGGAAAACAGATGAGTGGTTTTCAGGTTTGGGGCTGGAGTGGGTGGAGGTGAGTATAGCTATAGAAAGGCAATACAAGCCTGTTGTGTGGCATTGGAGCTGCTCTGTATGTGGATTGTAGTGATGGGTATATGAAAGGACTCATGGTACAAAATGGTATGGAAGTAAATACATATATGCTCACAAATAAGTACCAGTGATGCTGGGCAACTTTGAATATTGCCAGTGGCTTGTTTCAGTGTCAGTATCCTAGTAATGGTATGGTAATGTAGATTTTTTTAATTATTTTTAAATTTTTCAGTTATAGTTGACATACACTATGAGGTTAGTTTCAGGTGGACAACACAGTGATGAGACATTTATGTAACTTATAAGGTGATCACCCCAATAAAGCTAGTACCCATCTGACACTATACATAGTTATTAGCATATTATTGGCCATATCCTTCTGCTGTACTTTACGTCCCCATGACTATTTTATAACTATCAAATTGTACTCCTTAAACCCTTCCCCTTTTCACTCGTCCCTCCAATTTTGTAATGTGGTTTTGCTGGATGTCACTATGGAGCCCATGTGGGTAAAGAACATATAGAATTGCTTGGGGGAGAATTGAAGTTTCAGAGGGGACAACTGCATCCCAGTCTTCTGTGTTGCAAGACCACTTAGGGACGCCATGCTACCTTGTTATCAGAGCCGATTTGATGCGGGGGAGGAACCTGTGGGACAATTTGACCTTCATTCCTTGCAGGGTGCACAGACTGTTGCCTGATCTGTCTATGAAAAAAGTCAACGATCAACGTCTGGCTGATGTTGTCAGGTAGCAGAGCAAAGAGAGAAGCCTGCATGGACTGTAGCTTGCACTTCTTCCATTGAGCATGCGGAGGACATCCTGGTTCTTGTGACCTACAGAGGCTGGATACCTAAGATGTGTCAATGCCAGCCTAAGCCCCCACACAATGGACCAGGCTGGGGGGGTAGGGTGATGCATAACTATCAGTGGGGTCACGGCTCAGCCCCCTGAGCTTTGCAGGAGAAGGTCCTCGGTGAGCTCCTGGTGGGTTGTGCATCCATTTGAGGCACGCCATCTTTTGAGCGTACGTCGTACTACACACTGCTCCTGCAATTCCATGCAACTTCGAAAAGTGATACATAGATAACATCTCTTAAAATGCATATGCAAATTTTTGTACTCCCAGTACTAAAAGACAAGTCTGTGTTAACATGAAGTACCTCGTAAGAATGACTACAAGGTTGTCCCTCTTCACAGATGTGTGGATGTCTGGCAACAAGTGACCGTCCCATGGCAGAAAATGACAGAGTGGCACATTTTGCTGAGATGTTCCAGAAGCTGTCTATCAGCTGCACGGCACATAGCTCGGCAAGCAGAGTGTGCGCTAGATTGCAGTCCTCAGTCATCCTTGCAGCCACTCTGTTTTGCAAAGTGATCAAACCGCATCACCAGACGCCTGTGTCCTGACTGCAGCCTGATTGATCAAGGTTTTCATTTAAAGATTCTTTGTTTTTGTTGTTGTTTGAGAGGAGAGAGAGAGAGAGAAAGAGAGAGAGAGAGAGAGAGGGGAGAGAGAGAGAGAATGGGGGAAGGCCCAGAGAGAGAAAGAGAGAGAGAGAGAGAGAGAGAGAGAGAGAGAGAGAGAGAAGGGGGAAGAGAGAGAGAATGGGGGAAGGCCCAGAGCAGTCTCCATAGTTGTACATCATTAGTTGTAACAGTTTCATTCCACACAGGTGGACGTGGGGCTGTGTGGGGCAAGAACCGAACTGGGGGTGGAAGGTGAGAACCTTCACCACCATCCCAACAGTCACCAGTTGCACCGAAGTTCAGTATATGGGGTTTCACGGGCTGGGCCCGGGAATCAAACACTGAACCTTGTGATTGTGAGGTAAGCACTCAACCACTGAGCTATTCCAGCCTCCCAAGAAGGAGTTTCTTAAAGCTCATGACCTTCTCTGGGTCTGTATCAGTGGAGGCCGGTAAGGTGGAGGAAATCAAAACAGCACCAAATAGAAATATCTTGCCTAAGCTTAGCCGAATTGAGACAAATTAACAATATGTAGTCGCTATAATATTTGGAGGAAAATGACATTTATGAACGGTTATTATATCACCAGCAAGTTCTTTCTCCCAGCAAGTTGAGAAAAAGTAAGTTAATAATACTTCACTAAAAAAAGATTTTTCTCTGTGTATATAAAGATCACTTGTTTTCTTCTATTATAGCTATTACATTTTGTGACCAAAAGTACTTTTGTAGGAATGAATCTCCATTTTAATAAAGGAGATTATTTAAAAATATATACATTTCAATAAAGATCATTGAAGAAAGAATACAACTGCAGTTTTTAGGTTTTTAAAAATGCTTCCTTTTACAGAATACTTTTAAAACCATACATAATTTATCCTACAAGCTAGCTTAAAATTTCCCTTCATATTTTTTAGCAGGTCAATAGGATTTTTAGAAACTATAGAACCAGCCCTAAGACTATGTATAAATTAATTGGATGAAAATTTGATAAGGGTATCTATTTAACAGTTCAAGTCATTAAACTGAAACCCAACAGCAGAATACAGGTTATGCATAAATTTGATGACCCCAATATAAACGCTGCCATTTGTACTGTATGTCATTGAACATACAGTTGGGAAGAAGTTGGGAGAGTTTAGATGACTTTATCATGGGGATCAATTCCCTTTCCTAACAGGTGCCATAGACTATTTTACAGTAAGGTTGCTTCTACTTTAGTGGGAGAACCAAATTAGCTGAAAATAGGAACAGAATTCTGAATTTAAAGATGAGCTTGATAGTGAAAACATTTGGAAAAAGCCTACAGAAAACAGATGTGCTAGTGTTCATAAGAAACAGTGTCTAAAGCGTAGTTGTCTAACATTATTTAATGCTGTTCTCGAATCTCACTCATCTTTATACCCCTGGGTAGGCACAGTGTCTGCATGCTTCAGAAGTGTTAAAGTATTCATCAGTGGAACATACATTGAAATTGTATTATTGTACTGATTTTTAGATCCTGCTATCTTAACTGTGGGGTTGACGACAGAGAAATTAGGCAGTGAAATATCCCCAGAAAGTTTTATCTTCTATTCTAAGCAGCTCAGGCAGTTTGGAGACCCTGAAGATAAACTGCCAGATGGAAAACAATGAGAATAATAATAAAATTAGCACTGGAATCGACAAAAACCAAGTTGAAAGTGAGCCGGGATGGTTATTTAAAGTCATTGCTACCAAAAACCAACCGACCAATAAACAAAAACCCTGTCATCATAAAATGATAATGACTAAAATTGAAAAAGAAAGTGAAAATATAGATCAAATTCCTTTTTATTAATAATTTAGCTGAAAATGAAATGAATGAATGACATACATTTGAATAACCTTTGAATAACGTTAGAAATTCTTGAGCTACATACACGGCTTGCCTTCAGGTATTTCTCCTTTGTGCCAGTCATGGTAAGATTGCATTTAAATGCATCTAACATATTGAATGCACTTATTTTAAGAATTACATTAATATCATAGATCTTGTTTCTACTTGTTGATGGAGAGTTTTGCTTACAGTATATCTGATGTTTTAACTTATGACTCTGAAACTGGGGGTCAGTGAGATTTGAATGAATGCCATGTGTGGGAATGGCAAATATATGGGACCTCTCTCTGCCAATGGACTGATGGATTTTTATGCATTTGGTGTTTAGAATCATTGAGAGTCATTCTTTTTGATTGTTAAATTGCTACAAGTTAGTACTCAATAAACATTAGCTATCTTCTATTTTGGAGACCATATCACAACTTGTCCTTGGTATTGACCTTTTTTCTTAGTCTCTTTGTCTAAGACCAGTAAACCTCGGTGGCTAGTTCTGGAAATAACTTTATTTCTATACATATTTAGAAAACTACACACTTATTAAAATTAGAGACAATGCCATATCAATTAATTAGCACACATTTTTGAATGCTTCCAAAGCTGTTTATAATTTTTAAAGTATAATTTTAATAATTAATATGAAAGCATTAATATGGGAAACTTGAAAAAAGGCAAGTATAATTTTTTAAACACAGCTTTTATGCTATTGAGTCCTTCTTGCTTGCCCAACACAAATCTTGCTTTTATTATTGTGTTTGGTTTATATGAGGTTAGCATAAATTTGCCTAGTTACTGTGTTGGGATTTTTTAATGTTAATTTATCTAGCAGCACTTACTAATTTTAATTGTATGACCAAAAGCAGAGTCATTTTCAGAAAAATATTGGGAATAGATAAATAAATAATCACTTTGCTTCTTTACACTATTTGTTAAATTTTTATTTATTAAGTTTATTGGGGTGACTGGTTACATATAATTTAGTGGGTTTTTTTGGAACCATAAGAATATTTTGGATCCACTTTGTTGCCAAACTGTCAAGTAGAAATGGGTATAAACAAGTCAGTTTACTTAAATTTTGTTATAATTAGTTTTTCAGTGCTTCTTAGTAATTGCCAGCAATTGGAATATGTTTAATTATTATAATCATATATTTTGTGCACTTTATTCTAGTTAGATTGGCCATCTGTCGATGACTTTTCAATCTGCTGCTTGTGGTAGCAATCACTAGTGTATAATTCAACACTGACTGCTCTTTAACAAAGAGAAAATACTTTTAAAGATTCAATTTTAATGTATTCTTAAATTACGAAGTTCACAGTAAAACTGAAGAAGCTTAATGCTCTTCAAAAAATTGAAATTATGCTTTCCATTTTTAGACTATATTTGATAAACAGAACATTGCATTTGCACAGCAGATAAGATGGGATATATATATATATATATTTGTTGTTGTTGTTTTGTTTTGTTTTGTTTTTACCAGATTTTTGATTTATGTAAAAAATACTTTGATATCCTGTTATAGCACCCAGTGATAACATGCAAAGTTCTACTTTGGGCCTGTTTTTTCTTACATTGGTATTGGCAAATGCTAAAGAAGAGCAGCTAAGTTTCATCATATTTTTAATTTGGAGCTTTAGCTACGTCTATGAACGCAGTTAAAACTAGATTGAAAGAATTAACAAAGTAAACAATCTAGAGACATGAATTTATAGAGTACCCTTAGAGGTTAAAACACTGTAAAAATATAAGATTCTGGATTTTATTTTACTTGATCAATAGGTGTTAAGTTAAATTATATTCTTATTTTTTCATAATAAGATGCAATGGAAAAAGAGGAACTTGATTTATAATTGTCCTTGGTCAGTTCTCTAGCAGAGTGAGGCATGCTTATATATTCATTTTTAAAGATGTAATTAAAAATTCAGTTGGTCCATATGTAATGCTTTATGCAAGTGGGTTGATTGTGGAAGAACATTTTGTGTTGAGGCTATGGTATAACAGGAAGATTACTGGGCCTGGATTTAGAAGACCTGGTTTCAACTTTAAGCCTCTTGAATTTGTGCAAGGAATTCAAATCATTGAAACTCTGGAGCAGATGTAATGATTTGTCTGCTAATAATTGAAATTTGTATGTGTACATAAAAACTAAACATGGGAGTCTATATGAAAACCTTTTAAAATTGTAAAGTGCATTTTTATTATCATTGTTATACATAAGAGTGTTCATTTTTTATTGTTTTTCTTATGTGCCAAGTGTTATGCTATGTGTCTTACCTCATTTAATTCTCAAAACAGCTATATTCAGTAGGTGTTGTTAGCATCCCTAGACGGTAAATGAAACAAAGCAGAGAATGTTCTTTTATGAACTTGGGAGAGGCTCTTTTAAAGAAAGAGTTCATTGGAGGAAACTGAAAGTTCAAAGTTTAGTGATTTTTTTATTGGCTGAGTCATCGCTTCCTGTCTGAGATGCAAGGTATTGTCTTTTTCTATTGGGGTCACTAGTGTGTGTTGAGTGACACATGTGACAGTTCTCTCTTCTTGCCTCCTGACTCCATTTTAAATGAGGTTTTTGTTTATTAATTTTCATGGTATGTTGTAAATTTTCA
>PVKE010016269.1:0-32216 GCA_004027555.1 Craseonycteris thonglongyai
GGGGGGGGGGGGGGGGGGGGGGGGGGCAAGAACCCCATTTTCTTGTCATGGACTAGACACTGGTGACTGTTTTGAGTCAGGCCCTTTGGGACCCTAGGCCTCAGTCCCCACTCATAGGTGGGACTGATGCTCAATGTGTCCAGGTGTGCTGTTAAGATTCGTTTGGGGTCTGTGGAGAAGTAGGACATAAGGTCTACCCCTCCCCTCCCAGGGCAGATTTAGTGCCCTTCTAAGACCAGCCATCCTTGGATCCCCAAGCTGTGGGAGTTGATGGAATTAGTCTTCTTTCAGGCCCAGCAGCTATTTTCTGACCGAAGTCATTGTCAGGAAGTGATTCCAGAGAGGTTGTTAAAAGGAAAGTAGAGAGAAATGATATAAACCTTCACCCTGGGGCTGGGGCTACAGCCAGATTTGTTTGTAGTGCAGAGAGCAGCCAACTGTGGGCAAGTTGCACACTACTTGTCCCTTAATAGCATCTTAAGCCTGCTGGCACCGTGCAGGGAGAGGAGAGCTGGAAGAAAACGGGAAACAGCTCAGGCATGGGAGTGCCTGGTCTGCCGTGAAAGAAACTTGGTTCTTCCCATCTATCACTGTGATGTGCGAGGAAGCATTATTTAGTGAGTGGGTGGTTTATTCATTTATTCATTGAGTGTTTGAAGGCTCTTGATCAGGACACTGCTTTCAGGGAGCTCCTAGGTGAGGGTGTGCTGGCGTGTGGATTAGGGTCCCTGACACATGGAGGTGTGGGAGCTGAGGGGACACAGGAGGGGCACAGGTGGCAAAGGCTTCTGGAGAGAGATGATTTGATTTGGTAAAGATGAGGAAGGTATTCCAGAGCGCAGATTCCAGGCTCTGGGCTGCTGCCTTCTCCCACCACCCAGTCACACTTCTCCTAGAGGCAAATTCATTGCCGACCTTAGCCTAAAGACAGGTGGGAGGTCTGGGAGAATGCAGGCGGAAGCCGATGGAAAGTTTCACCAGGAAAAGCGGTGGTCTGGCATCTGGAGTCAGCATTCCGTGGAGTCCCCAGGAAGATGGATGCCTTTCTGTTCAAGGGGTCCTGGGAGAAACCACCCTACCAGCCTCCAAAACCAGCCCTTTGAATAAAAATCCTTAGTCCCTCTGGACCAACCTAAGTGTGAGTGTGCCCTGGCCAGAGAGAGGGCAGGCTGGGCTGAACTGGTAGGAGAAAACAGAGTGGCCAGACTCCAGCAAATGAATTGGCTGATTGAGGTGCTGGTTTTCATCTAATACGGTAAATTTCATAATTGAATTGCCTCAGGCATCCAGGGCTGTTGAAGTGTTTTCCCAGCCAGAAAACACTTAGTTGGGACAATGGGGGAGGGGAGGAGAGACTGTGAGCATCCCCAGCTTTCACTCCCAGCTTCCCAGCAAGGCCTATTTCCTTATTATTGGAGTCTGTCTCCAGGTGAGGGAAGCCCAGTGTCCACAACAGGTTCCAGCCCCTTTCCTGGACCACCAGGCCCTGGAGCAGCACTGCCCACCTTCCTAATCTGACAGACTCCAGGTCCTTCAACTGTTAAGAGCGTGTGGGGGGTGTGGGGGCTGTGGGCTGGGAGGGCTCTGTTCTATCTCTTCAGCATAAGGTCAGGGGAAAAAATGTGGGCTTGGGAACTGGACTTGGGTTCAAATGCTGCCCGTGTGTCCAATTAGCTCTCCCTACTCACCACTGCCCTCTTCCTCTGGTGCCTCTTTCTTGCTGCAAAACCTTTCCTCCCAAGTCCTGCCAGTGCCCTTTGGATAAAAAGGGTAGGCGTTTGTGGCTCATTGACCTGTTTGTAGAAGTGCCAGCTCTGTGGTCTCAGAAATCCAGTGTAGTTGGGAGATTTCACAGTGTTTTCTGCAAGTACATAAAAATCTTCGCAGCCTTTCACCCCTCACAATGGTCTCCTGTACCCCTGGGTTGTGTACAGAGTCAAGATAAGGCTTTGTGGGACATACCTTTTTCTCTACCTCTTCACTGTCCCCCAGGTGGAACCCTCATACCTAGAACCTGTGGGCAAAAAGAGCACATAAGTGGGGGTCTGGGAGTCCTGCTCTATCCCTACCTGGCTGTGTGACTTCATGTAGGTCCCCTTACCTTTATGGGCCTCAGTTTGCTCCTCTGTACAATGCTTCTGTCAAATGTTTTGCTGTAAAATCTCAAAAGTTCTTGCAACCACTGATGTTAAGTAGTTTTATAAGGCTTGAGTTGTTTGCTTGGCCCTGTGGGCAGGAAGAGTTTGAGAAGCAGCCAACAGAATGGCGAGGGGCCACATTAGGAGTCAGGAGTCGAGAGTTCTAGTTTCAGCCCTGCCTCCAGTGTGTGCTGTGGGCTTTGGACCAGTCAGTCCTTCTCTGGGCCCTAGTTTTTCCCATCTGTAAAATGAGAAGGGAGCAGCAGGCCAGTTCCCAGTTTCTTTTCCTTTCTTGGTGAGTGGAAATTGAGATAGACTTTACCAGTAACTTGAGAGGGACAGGACTCTCCTCCCTTGGGTTTCCCTCCATTCCCTGCCTTTGCCCACTGCATGTGGGGCCCACATGTGAAGGGTGTGCAGGCAATGGGTGTGCCGATGGATGAGGGGCTGCTGAAATCAGAGGATTGGCACAAGGAAGAACCAAGCTGGGTCTAAAGGACAGTGGTGTGTGGGTGACTCATCCCCCCAGGCTGCTCTGGTTAGTCTTGGGTAGGGAGCTGGGCAGCAGGTGTGAGGGCACTGAAGGTTACCACCTACCCCCATCCCAGAACACATGGAGTGAGATCTAGTCTGTGCATTGTTTCCTGGGAATAGACCCCAGGGCCACCTCCAAGAAGAGAGCTGTACAAAGAACTCCCAGGAGCACAGGAAGAGACTGAAGGGCTTCTTGCCTCCTGCTCAGTAGGCAAGACCGTGGGTGGGTCCTCCCACAGTTGAGCACTGAGCAGGCCTTGGGAGAATCTGCTGCTAGAGGACCACATTCACCACCGTGTCACTCCCCACCTACCTGTGTGTGCCAAGAAGACACCCTCCACTGTCCGCTGATTTGTCAGAGAAGGATGCAAGGATAGGATAGGAACAAAAAGCACTGCCCATTTTCTGTCTGCTCCTGTTGAGTCCCTGAGGGGAAGCTGACCACAGATCAATTGAGGAAGAATGAAATTAATTTCCTAATTAAGAGAAGCTTTGCTCCTTCAGACCCCAGGATGAACTGCCTGCCAGGTTTGCACTTGGCCAGGCCAGATTTGTCTGGGCAGGAGTGAGAGCCAAGAGATGGAGGAGCTTTTTCTAGAAAGCCGTGGTGACTGCACCCAGCATTTAGAGTTCAAGTGCTGTTGCATCCTGGCTGGGCTTTTGAGACCCTGGATCCAAATGCCACCCCCCCCCTAGCCCTGTGACGTAGGGCTCACACAGTGAGCTAACTGCTCAGAAAGCATTCAGGACAGTGCCTAGTACATACTCAGTACTCGGTAACTATAACTCACTTTTAATAGTACAGCTGTCATTACCACGAATCTGTGCTGCTTATCTGTAACTTATAGAAATAGTGGGACATATGTTAGGATTGCATTTCCGGTACTCTCGTGGGTGAGTGAAGTCACGTGACTGTTTTTGGCCGATGAAATGGGAGCAGAAGTGATGCGTGTCCTTGCAGGCTGCTCTGTCATCTGGGACCCTGTGAGTAACAGTGATGACACAGACAAGCACTTCCCCCCTCTCACCACCACCAATGCAGATACAAGCAAGATATAAGTCTCTGTCCTCTAAAGCCACTGAGACTTGGGGGTGTTTCACCCTGATTAAAATAGACGCAGCCTTGTCATACTTGGTGTTGAGGATGAAATCTTCTGTGAGATGCCCAGCTACAGGCCCATGCTAGTTGTGTGTTTGATTTGGCTCCCTTCCCGACCAAAATTCCCTGCTGGTTCTTTGCAACAAGTGTTGCTTCATCATTGAGTGGGGTTCCACAGGCCTTGACCCCTTACCTCCTATCCGTGCCTTCCCTGGGAAAGGGGGGCCTGCTGCTCCACTGGGACCCCTCTAGGAGCGACGCGGTCACACCAGTGGGGCTGGCGTTGATCTCCGTAGCATCTGTCAACGTGCAATAGTGCACTGGCTGCCCTTCGTCAAGTGTGCTTAACATTTGGGTACATGAATGAAAAGGCTAGAAGACGTGGAGAAGGCACTGAAGCATTTGCCTGCCCCCTGGGTCTGCTGGGACCTTCCTCCCCCTCCCAGGCTTTGGCTGCAGGCAGATAGGTGGGCTGTGTGTGTGGGGTAACCTCAGGACTTACTGCCCAGCTGGGAGTGTGTGTGTGTCATGTTTGAGAGGGTATGGTGGCACTGTTGATTGTCCCAGTGCTCTGTCAGAGGGTGTGGAAGGAGTTGGGATTCTGGCCCATGGGGGTAAGCTCAGGATGGGGGGGCTGGCTTGCTGTCTATCCCTCATGGGGTGCCATCTGATAAAGGGACATTTTGATACTCCCTGAAGAGGAACTCCATTTACTACCAAGCAGTGTATGAAGCAACACCCTCACAGTTTCCTGAGTCTTACTGTTCTAGAACCACCCCATGACCAGCCCATTCCCCTGCAGGACAGATGGGGGTTGAGGTGAGGCAAGGACAGGGTGAGGCTGAGGGCTGCCACAGGAGAGCAGAAGGCATGCGTTACACAATTCTTGCGACTCTACTGCAGGTTTGAAATCTTTCACAATAAAAAGCTGGAAGACAAAATCGAAATAACTATATAGCAAGAAACCAAACAAGGCTAATTGCATCTTAAAAACAGGGCACATATAGTTTTTGAATAAGTATATAACATTTTTTGTTTTTAAGAAAGGGCCATTGAAAGGCACAAACATCAAGAGAAAAGACCCATTGTCTGATAATTCACTTGTATCTGGAATGATCTGTGGCTCCGATTCAGTTACAGTGGTCATACTAATTTTCCTTTCAATTAACAATTAGATTTGTCTGCTTAGTAAGGTGCTTAGTTTGTTTTCCATTTGAAAACTGGAAGGGTGGATACCCCTGCACCCTGTGGGCTCTGAGGTGCTCCCAAACGTGGGGGCTGGGACAGGCATTTGAGCTGCAGTGTCCCAGTGTGTCTACTGGGAATCCTCACCTGGGACGGGCTGATGGAGTTTCAGCCCTGTGTCCTGTGTGACAGTGGTGACTAAATCCTTTGTTATTACAGGTCCACGAGTAACCCCAATCCGGTGGGCTTGACAAAAACCTTTAGTGTTTTTCCTGATTATAAAAATGCTGCATACTCATTAGCAAATCAAACAACTGAAAAATGAATACAGTGAAAATCCCCCTTATTCAAAGTGGAATTTAAGGATGGGGCAAGGGCTGGAATGTCTGCTGTGTTCTTTACTCAGCAACAGTGGTAATAACAATAGCAACAAGAATGAAATAGCTGACGGAGTAGCATGATAGGCCCAGGCTTTCTAAATGCTTATGGCTTATTGTGTCATTTAATTAGCACAATAACCCTGTAAAGTAGTGATTGTTTTTATCATCATTTTATGGTTAAGAAAATAAATAAAAAAGACCCAGAGATGAATTAACTCCCAAGGTCACACAGGAAGAGCTGAGCAGTCTTCAGGGGTCCCTTCCTAATCAAGGACTCTGACCTTTTCTCAGGACTGCTTTGCCACAGGCCTATCAGTATAGCTGGGGCAGAGAACACTGGGAGAAACAGCCCCCAAATACCTGCTGCCTCTCCCCTGTCTTGTTTGTATGTTAACTTTTGTGTTATGCACGTGTATCACACAGTCCCAGAGACAGGACCATGCCCTCCTGGCTTTTGTTTTTTAAAATCCTCAGCACAGCCTACAGGCACTCAATCAGAATTTCTCTCAGGCTTTTGGATGGGGTAATCTGTGACCTTTGTGTGGCCCCTGGGGTCCTGTTCTGGGGCCCCAGTTCTCAGCTGGCTGGGGTCCATCTGCTGTGGCTGGAATGTCTAAGACGAGTTCTTCACTGGGCTCAGATGGTTAGAACGGCAGGCAGTGGCCTCATCCATGAGGCAGGGTTGAGCCTCCTTCCAGCATGGCAGTCTTGTGACATGGCCGGCTCTCCTGTGAGCGAGTGTTGGGAGAGGAAGTGGAAGCTGCCAACCTCTGAAGGCCTGGACTTTAGCCGAATTTCGTCAGTCACAGAACCTGCCAGATTCAAGGGGAGGGGACACAGACCCTGCCTCACAATGGGAGGCTGTCCCAGAATTGGTGGCTGTCTTTAGTCCACCCCACTGGTCTCCTGTGATTACATCCCAGCCTGTCACCCTGGCCTTTCTCTTCCTTGAATGGGCCAACCTCGTTTCTACCCCGTCTTTGCACATACTGCTGCTCTACCTGGAACTCTCCTTTACCCAGTCATCACATCCTGGCTCCAGCAGATCACTAATTGCGACTCACAAATCCCTTTCACAAGCCCACATGAGCTCACTGGCTTTTTGTCCCGCTGCTGTTTTAATTTCTTCGTAGAACTTCCAGCACGTGATAGTGTCTTGTTCAGTGGTTTGTTTCCTCATTGTTGGTCTGTCCTGCAATACTACCAACCCCAGAATGCAGGCTTGTCTCTGTCACTGTGTTGCATGCTGGCACCTGGCATGGGGGAATTGTTCAGGAAACTTACAATGAGTGACTGGGAACCACATTACCTGAAAACCCACCAGCTGGGCCCTGGGCCTTTCCTGCTACCTTTGGCCTCTAGTGAAGAACTATGGAGTTGACAGCCTCACTGACTCCTGCCTGGAAGGCAGGGAGGGGGTCAGTGCTGCAGCCAAACGGGGCCCCACAGGTAGCAGCTGTGATCGCCTCTGGTACATTTTCTCTCAGAACAGGCCTTTCACTTTTAGTGGCTGGGATCTTTGGAGAGCATGGAGTTTCTTCTGAAGGTATTACCCCTTAGCTACTTTGTTTCCTTGTGCATTTAGTTAACATTCCAGGGTTGGTGAGAGAAGTGAACTGGCCACATTGTTATTTGGTGCATTTAACCACTTCCCTGCAGGTAAAGATGGCAGTGCTGGGCGGAGGTGTTGTGTGAGTTCCATCAGTGCCTCTTGGCAGGATGATGAACTGCCAGTCAGGAGCAGTGTCGTGCAGTTATATTCTCAGCTGTAAATCCATCAAAGCCAGGTCGATGCTTAGGTAATCAAATTAGGCCTGTGATACATACAGTGGGAGAATGCCTGATTTACTGCAACTCCCCACACCCACACCACACCCTCAAGATGGGGGCTGTGGAGACCAAGGCTTCTGAGTGGCTGGGAAGACTTGGTTTTGCATACACTCCAGTGCTCACCCCTCCTGTCGTTGGGAACCTCAGTCCCACGCTCCTTGTATCCCACAGCCCCTGCACAGAGCTGGGTGAGTAACTGGTACTGAACACTGAAAATCAGTTCAGGAAACCTGTTCCCCTTGGTTTCTGGGAGGCCCTCCCTGGATGTGGAAAATGTGGAGGGACCCATCCAGCTAAGCCCCTGATCTCCAAATCTGCAACTCTGGGTGGGTGGCGAGCGACAGAAACCCCTCTCAAACAGGCAAGAAGGAAGTCTAGGGGCAGATGGGCTCAGGCTCAACAGGGCCCCGGGGCCTGCTCTGTCTCCACTGGCTGCTCCCATCTTTGGCAACACGGCTGCCATCCCTCCTGGGCCTTGGTCCATTCCTGTCGGTAGCCCTGAGGACAGAGCCTGCTTCATGCCCCGCTGTTCAGTAAACATCATGGACTGGTCTCCTTGTCGCGTCTTGGGTGTCTAGCCCACCATGGTGGCTGGGAGGATGGCCTGGGCTGATCAACAGGCTGGGGTCACGTTCAGGCAATCCCTGGGGCCCGGGATATACTGATTTGGCCAACCAGAGCCAAATGTCCAGCCTGGATCCCACATCTGAACCGGCTGGGGTGGAGGAGGGTGGTTCCTTGAGGAGTCAGGGTGTCAGTACAAGCAGAATGGGGTGTAGTGCTGGTTTCCTGGCAACACTGGGTGTCACCATACCCTGCCAGGTTGGCCACCGTCTCAGCCTTCATCTCAGTCTGGAAGGCGGCTGGGCGAGCACTCCAGTTAGATGTCCTGGGCTCAGAGGTGCCCCAGCTGGCTGCCGCCCGGGTGGGAACCTGCTTAGGTGTGCCGCTGGCTCTTCGCCTGTGCGGGGAGTTGGCATTAGCCAGCAGGCATCTCGGTGCTGAGCAAGATGCCTGTCAGCTCTGGGGCCCTGGTTTGTCCAAGCAGCACTGGCCTTGGAGGGGTCACCACTTGACCTCATTCTCAGGCCAAATGTGGCCGCTGTGTACAAGTTTGCCCTGCTTTCTGGCACTTTCTCAGTCTTAGTCCTACTTTGTTTTGCCCTTACCAACTCCCCCCCTTCCATGGGGCTCCCCCACCTAAATCCAGTGCAGGGCAGCTCTGTCAACAGCACTCCAGAGTGGAAATGGGGTCCAGTGCGCACCCCACAGCACCAGTGCCAGCTGCCCTGGTGTGGACCTGGGACCCCCGAGGGGGACTGGGAGGGAGGAAGTGTGCCACACAGGGCCTGAAAACCCAGGTGGGCCTCCCCTGACGGGCTCAGTGTATGTCCCCATGTGACTGTGAGGGACAGGCAGGGTCTGTCCTCTGTCCAGCCAAGGAGCCCGCTCCCCTGGGAGTAGGTACTGGTGGCATCCAGATACACAGCATGGTTAAGTGGGCAGAGAGCTGCCATCCTTTCCCAGCGCTAAGAGAATCCAAGAGGAGTTTGGCACCAAGGGCGGTATACAAGCCCAAGCCCTTTAGGCTGCACTCAGCTCAAGTTCAGACACACCTGGCTCCCCGGCCAGCTTTGGGGTGCGGCCAGCTTTGGGGTGCGGCGGGGGCAGGTGCAGTGAGGAGCTCAGGGATCCAGAGCAGTGGGACCCTGCAAAAATGCAGGTGCCTGAGAAGGGGCCTGAGGCCGAGCCTCAGGGTTGGGGCCCTGACCTGAGTGTCCTCCGAGCTTTCCCCCAATGTGGCTCACAGACCAGAGGTGAATAACCTGGGCAAGGGGTGATGGGATAGACAAGAGTCAGTGGTGAATGGGTACATTTTGGAAGATGCCTCATGATCAAGTGACCGAGATTGGTATGAGGATTTAGCAATCACAGCAAGATTTGGGGAAATATTGCAGAGTCCAGAATTCAGATTGGGTAATTTGGATCTGGGGGGTGGGGTGTGTGTGTGTGTCCTGGCTGGCCAGGCCAGCACAGCGTCTCGTCTCCATGCCACCCGGTCCCAGGGCCAGGCTCA
Organism: Craseonycteris thonglongyai; assembly: GCA_004027555.1. Taxonomy (NCBI): domain Eukaryota; kingdom Metazoa; phylum Chordata; class Mammalia; order Chiroptera; family Craseonycteridae; genus Craseonycteris; species Craseonycteris thonglongyai. Next base: position 9,244 of record PVKE010016269.1, read on the forward strand.
GAGATGGTGCATTGTAAAAAACTGCCAACCAGGGAGGGACTCTCAGAGTCCTGAGCAGGACCCGGATTTCGCTATACAGAAAACAAGTGCAGAGGACAGAAGAGGGCACCCCAGGGCCAGCGGTGGAGTAGGGACCACCGTGTACAGCCTGGCCCTGGGGTCCGGCTCTCACCTTCATGCTGGCTGCACACACTGCCCCCACCCTGGGGGCTAGAACAGCAAAGCCAGGCCCAGTGCCTGTGCCTTTCCTGCCGGGCCTGGGGGCAGGGCCTTGGCCCAGGCAGCTCTGCTCACGCCAGCTTGTGGCTTCTCTGGTTCTTTGCCAAGAGAGGGGTGGGGAGGGGAGGGAGAGCAAGAGAGAGCTCAAGCCATGCAATTGGACACTCAGGTACAATTTCACTGAAGCATGAAATCACTTCCTTCCTTTACCAGGACACTGCTTAAGTAGAAAATTGATGTGGCGTGGGGAGCAGGAGTTGCATACTTTTGAAAATGAAAAATGATTTTCTGTTGTTGTTGTTGCCGCCTCATTACCAGCAGGAGGGAAGCGCAGCACAAGCTGTTGGGGTCAGGACACTGAATTCAAGTTGCTTTTTGGCCACTTTTTCTTGAAATGTATAATTCTGTTACGGTGCTGAGCCTTATTTCCACAGCCCTGCAATAGGGTCTTGGGTTGTGCCATTGGTCAGACTTTAATTGCAGTGCATTGAAATCCCCCATATACAAGCAGGTGACTGCCTGTGTCTGTGTGCTGGCAGGGACCAGCACTGAGCCCTGTCCCGGGCTGGGCAGAGGGGGGCAGATGTGTATGGGAGGCACTTGCTGTGGCCCAGGAGGACCGGGAGGCTCCGGTGGCTGCTGGTTTTCTGTTGCGTTGGCTGAGGTGAAATCTGCATTGCTTAACTGTTCCGCATGTCCTGCTGTCACCCAGGACAGCAGTTTGGCTTTCTGTTGGGACTTTGGAGTTGAGCAGGTGTCTTGTAGGTGAGCAACTAGTCAGCCAGCCTTACCTCCACAGCCTTGCTCACCCCAGCTGGGTCAGGAGGCCTCTGGAGAACCCTGGTTGTTAAGAACATGTCTATACTGAGCACGTGGGTTGTGACAGTGGCTCTTGAGGATATTTCCAAGGGGAGCTGGGTGAGGGGGTCTGGCTAGCACTGCTAGGAGCCCAGCTCAGGACAAGGGCCTGCAGGGGCTCAGGTGTCCTGGTCCTTGGGAACATTGTTTCAAGTCTCCTTACAAGAATCAGTGTCCTTGAGGGTAGAGACTGGGCCTGGAACAGGGCAGTCCATGTGGGAATCCTGGTCCCCCACTTTGGGCAGCCACTTTGCCTCCCTGCGCCTTGGCTTCTCCCGAAATGGAACAGGCCCACAAGAGCAGCATCCCCAGGGGCGACTGGAATGCAGTTGAAGGTGCATACTACTTAGTGCTACCGGCTTACCCAGGCCAGGGACTTTGTCCTAACTTCAGGAGGCAGCACAGCTTGAACTTGCCCAGGGGTGGCTCATATCCAGGCCAAAGACATTTGGTTTTAGAACAGATCCAAACTCAGGAATAGAAAACCAGCTTCTGAAGGGCAGGGGTGAAACCCAGCCTCTGTCGCTCTGGTTTTCCCTGGTGACCTGGTCGGTGGCGGGAGGGGCAGGGCGGGCTGAGCCAGGGCCTGTGTGTCCCCCAAATCACAACCTGTGGCCTTGTCCCCTTCAGATCAGCTCAGCATGTCGGTCAGTGTTCACGAGACCCGCAAGTCGCGGAGCAGCACGGGGTCCATGAATATTAAGCTCTTCCATAAGGCGTCGCACCCCGACTGTGTGCTGGCGCACCTCAACACGCTGCGTAAGCACCGCATGTTCACCGATGTCACACTCTGGGCTGGCGACCGTGCCTTCCCCTGCCACCGTGCCGTGCTCGCCGCCTCCAGCTGCTACTTCGAGGCCATGTTCAGCCATGGCCTGCGGGAGAGCCGGGATGACACAGTCAACTTCCAGGACAACCTGCACCCCGAGGTGCTGGAGCTGCTGCTGGACTTTGCCTACTCGTCCCGCATCGTCATCAATGAGGAGAATGCGGAGTCGCTGCTGGAGGCGGCTGACATGCTGCAGTTCCACGACGTGAGGGACGCGGCTGCGGAGTTCCTGGAGAAGAACCTCTTCCCCTCCAACTGCCTGGGCATGATGCTGCTGTCGGATGCCCACCAGTGCCGCCGGCTGTATGAGTTCTCCTGGCGCATGTGCCTGGTGCACTTTGAGACTGTGCGGCAGAGTGACGACTTCAACAGCCTATCCAAGGACACGCTGCTGGACCTCATCTCCAGCGACGAGCTGGAGACAGAGGACGAGCGGGTGGTCTTTGAGGCCATCCTCCAGTGGGTGAAGCATGACCTGGAGGGGCGCAAGGCCCACCTACCGGAGCTGCTCCGGAGTGTGCGGCTGGCCCTGCTGCCGTCCGAATGCCTGAAGGAAGCAGTGTCCAGTGAGGCCCTGCTCATGGCGGACGAGCGCACCAAGCTCATCATAGATGAGGCGCTCTGCTGCAAGACCAGGATCCTGCAGAACGACGGGGTGGTCACCAGTCCCTGTGCCCGGCCGCGCAAGGCAGGCCACACGCTACTCATCCTGGGGGGCCAGACCTTCATGTGCGACAAGATCTACCAGGTGGACCATAAGGCCAAGGAGATCATTCCCAAGGCAGACCTGCCCAGCCCCCGGAAGGAGTTCAGCGCCTCGGCCATCGGCTGCAAGGTCTATGTGACCGGTGGCAGGGGCTCAGAGAATGGGGTCTCCAAGGACGTGTGGGTATATGACACCGTCCATGAGGAGTGGTCCAAGGCAGCACCCATGCTGATCGCCCGCTTCGGCCATGGCTCAGCTGAGCTGGAGAACTGTCTCTATGTGGTCGGTGGACATACGTCCCTGGCAGGGGTCTTCCCGGCCTCCCCTTCTGTCTCCCTGAAGCAAGTGGAGAAGTATGACCCTGGGACCAACAAGTGGACGATGGTGGCCCCGCTGAGGGACGGCGTCAGCAATGCTGCAGTGGTGAGCGCCAAGCTGAAGCTCTTCGTTTTCGGAGGGACCAGCATCCACCGGGACATGGTGTCCAAAGTCCAATGCTACGATCCCTCGGAGAACCGGTGGACGATCAAGGCCGAGTGCCCTCAGCCGTGGCGGTACACAGCCGCCGCTGTGCTGGGCAGCCAGATCTTCATCATGGGAGGTGACACGGAATTCACGGCTGCTTCCGCCTACCGCTTTGACTGCGAGACCAACCAGTGGACACGGATCGGGGACATGACTGCCAAGCGCATGTCCTGCCATGCCCTGGCCTCAGGCAACAAGCTCTATGTGGTAGGGGGCTACTTCGGGACCCAGAGGTGTAAGACCCTGGACTGCTATGACCCCACTGCAGACACATGGAGCTGCATTACCACTGTGCCCTACTCACTCATCCCCACCGCCTTCGTCAGCACCTGGAAACACCTGCCTGCATGAGGAGCACCTCACAGCCAGGTGAGACCCCAGCACCTGAGCCCATTCCCACTCTGGGTGAGGTCACTGCCTCTTCTAGGGAAGGCTGGGTGTAGCGGCAGGTGCCTGGCGGGGGCTCTGGGATCCTTGTCCAGCTCGGGAGCCAGAGTCTAGCTCTGCCCCTTAACTTACAGATTAAGACCAGTCACAGCCAGAGGTGCATGGGCTGGTCCAAAGGCAAAGCATCTTGTTGTGTCCCCTCCCTGTGGAGTCAGGACCACGTTGCACTCCTACCATCAGTGAGTAATGAAATGCACAGAATGCTGCCAATCAAGGAAGCTCTAAAGCCTTCCTCTAGCGTTTTTGTCTAGGTGTGAATGCTTGATCACCCACATGTTTGCTCAGTCCCCAGGTCAACTGGCACAGCATGACCCACAGCCCCAACCCTAAGTCCTCTGTATGTCCCCGCCCTTACCCTAAGCAAACCCACTCCTATCAGGTGACACAGATCACCTCCCACAAGCCATACCTCTGGATGAGGCCAAATTCTTTACCACACCCATGCTAAAGCCCGGGCCATACCCCAAGGCCAACTGAGGCAGGGCCTATGGAGCCCAGGTGAGTGCACTGTGCACCCAATGGGAGACCACTCCCCACCCAGGGGGTCCTGTGAGGAATGAGAAGATGGATGGAGTCACCGTGACCTTCCTTGGGTTTGTGGGAGAGGTGACCTCTGTGTCAGTGTGGGCACATTCATGTTCTCTCTCTCCCTTCCTCCATAGGCTCTCCATGCTCCCCACCGCCCCACGGCTGCAGCCCTCCCTGTCACAGAGTGGCCCAGCATTGCAAGTGGCCAGAAGTGGACCCTAGCAGCTCTGGGCGCACTGGACCTGGGGGCTCTTCTGAGCTTTAGACAAGGCAAGAGAAGCTGTCTCTAGTGTTATATCTGCCCGAAGCTCTTTCTTCCTTGCAGCTGTTTGCAGGTGAGAGGACCTACCTTTCAGATGGGCGTGGACTGCTGCCAGGACTCTCAGACTCCAGGAGGACACATCTGCAGAATATTGGAGGTCACTTGTTTCAGCCAGTCCTAAACTGGGACTGGAAGGGTGGGCAGCACCTGCACTGAGGGCCCAGCCTCTGGCTCAGGGCTTCCCTGTTAGTACTGTAATGTCACCCCATGGAGGTCCTAGGCCCGGGAAAACGGTCTGTTAGGACTGAGAACAGAAGGTGTGACAAGGAGCAACTGAGGGCCCATTTTATAAGGGGCAGAAACCTGTAGGGTGGGTGATCTTAATGTCATGCACTGGGCCTCGTTAACAGGTCCCCCAGGCCCCCAGGGTTAAAGAGGCCCCCTCCCCAGAGCTGGGCCTTGCCCTCAGTACCACTCCAGGTCAGGCCAGCCATGGTCCAGGTGCAGGTGCAGACACAGCTGCTACTGCCCAGCTACCTGTGCCACTGGACAAGGGGATGCCCTCAGGGACTGCCCATCACCTCCCCTCAGCCCGCCGCAAGAGGCAGCTACGACCCTGACTCCTGATGGAACTACACTGGCCTTCAGATATGGCCCTCCCCTTGAAGACTAGGAGCACCTAGGAGATGGGGACCTCGAGGGACTCCAGGGTGCCCCCCTGGGGCTATACGCATCTCAGCATGAGGGCCAGCAATGAAGTCCACCCCTGACCCGACCCTAGCCAGTACCCATTGGCATCTTGGCCTTCCAGCTGGTGACTGGATCTGGCCTGTTTGCCTCCTGAGCTCACCCAGTCCAAGAGAACTGCCAACATTTGTTCACTTTCCTCACCTGAGTCATTGGGTCCCTCATCGGCGTATCCCCAGCATCTGGGGCTCTGTGGAGGTCAGCTCCCGAAACCTCGTGTTTGTGTGGCTCATCCTTGGGGCTCCTGGTGCCCTGGCCAAAACCTGTGGCTCCCGGGCCGCCTGTGTGCGCAGTGCTACCTGGCTGGTGGGCTGTGCCGTTTACAGAGCTGGGGACCAGCTGCGTTCCGTAATTCAGCCCTGCCCCTCACAGGACCCCGGTGCTGGCACCAGTCCTGTAGGCTTCTCTTGGGGACGTGAGCCCCTGAGCCGAGCCCATCTGCCGAGCACCCGTTGTAGGGCGGCACTGCCACTTGGGAAGGTTCTGAGAGCAGAAGGCGCTTCTCCAGGCTTCAGACCCCATGGACGCACTCAGGTCAGAGCCCGGCGCCCTCTGCTCTGGCGTCCTCTGCTCTGGCGTCCCATCTCCGCCACCAGAAGGCTCTGCTAGAGAACCACTGGGAGCCTGGGGTGAGGAAGCAGCTCACCCCAGTCTGGAAGGGCCCTGACCCAACCGGATGGCTGAGCCTAATAAGCACACTTCTCACAGCACAAAGGACTTTCCCCAAAAGGTGTGTTTTCTTTATATTTCTAACTTAATAAAAGAATTGAGGACATGCTTGCTTTCCTGGAGTCTGTCTTGGGGTTGGGGTGGGAGGGATGTAGCTGTGGGCTGACTTCTATCTTGGCCCCACCAGCCAGGGCAGGGTCTGTTCCTCTTGAGTTGGGTAGAGGGACCCAGATGAGAGGGCTCCCCTTTCCTCTGATTATTTCAGCAGCAGAAGCCTTTCAGCTGATTCTCCTGTAGAATCCTGTCTTCCCCCTTCTGAAGTCATTCTTTCCTGGAAAACCCATGCAGTGAACTCTTGGTTGAAAATGTACTTCTGTTTGTCTATGCATGCTCGTCCATGCGGTGGGAGCCCCTAGCTGTTGACACCCATTTATGTGAAAATAACACAAGTGCATTAAGGTGGGTGTAACTACTCTAGTCGTCTGCGTCAGTTACCACAACAGCCCCTATAATGCTCGCTTACCTGCCACCCTTTCCCGAGTTTCTGCAGCTGTTACGAACTATAAACTCAAAATTTGCCGCTTCTAACCCACCCTGAGGCTCCCTGCATCCCGCCCTTGCCAATGTCCCTCACCTCCCACGAGTCTGAGCTGTGCTCTGGGCTCCAGATCAGGCCTCTGCGAAAAACATGCCTTGTCCCCATCAGGTGAGACCTTAGCTGCACAATGCAGGGTGGGGGGGGACACCCTAGGAGTCAGGCCACTGGAGCCCAGATTCCAGCTCTGATTGTACACGGGTGACTTTCCTTAGGGGAAGGTACCTTTACTCCTCAGGAGGTCACTGGACTTCCAACAATGTCCACTTCCTTTGCTCCATCCTATAAGCGTCCAACTGAGTCCTCTCTATGTTAGAAAGATAAAACTAGAAAGAAGAAGTATTCCAGGTTTTCTGGGGAAGTCAAAGGAAACCCCATTAGAAATAGGTTTCCCTTTTAGCCCTGCCTGCCCTGAAGCCCAGAGCTGACAGCGAGCTTTAGCCCAGAGGCTGATTTCCCTCCTCCTTCCCAGCCCAGATTTTCATGTCATGAGACACCCTATGGACAGGGTTACTGCAATCACAGGACCTCGGCTCCTGCTTGGAAAGCCTGTAGTCCTAGGACACTTGCTTTGGCTTTCTAACTTTGAGACTTCTCAAGCGGCTGACTGCATCGAGTGCCGGTCTCCCAGCCTTTGTCCACAGCCCCCTCCCAAACTCAAGGCCAGTCAGACTCCTTTCTGTACAGGATAAGGCAAGGCTGGAAGGACAAGGTTGTCCAGGCAACTGCCCAGCTCCCACACTGAGGCTGGGGGTGGGGTGGGAGTTCAGGGGCCCCTCAAAAAGAAGGGGCAACAAGGGTGGGAGAGCAAAGCAGGCCTGTCAACTCCTCTGTTCCATGTAACCAATTTAAGTCATTCCCCTCCCCCATGCATTTCTTCCACCCAGGTCCAACCGGGTCCCTCTCCCCTCCCCGGGTCCCCAAGGTCCAGATACCGGCTTCCCAGGAAGAAGGAAAGTTTTGCAAAAGCTTCTGGAGGGAGGAGCAGCCCAAACTTCAGTGGAGACTATTTCTAGCTCGTAGAGCAGCAATTAGCATTCGAAAGGAGGCCAGAGAGGCCTGCGGCTGGGCCAGGCTGTAACTGGGATACCAGAAGCAGCTGGAGACTTGGGACCGGGTGGGGGTCGCGAGAGCCGTGGGGCCCAGCAACCCAAGCCCTGACCCCCTCTCCCATGCGCCTCTTCTCAGGACACCCTTAGGGGTGTCAGGGCGGTGCCCACTGGGTTGCCGCCTCACCACCCTCTGCTTGACCTGAGGCCCCTGAACAAATGGGGGCAATTTTAAGGAAAAAAATAATCGCCCAAGAAATCCAAGAACAGAATGGCATCAAGCACCCATGCTGCTCTGGGGATGAAATGACTTGAGCCCCCAGTGACAGGAGTTCCTGGTTTTATTTCTGACGCGCTGCAGTTCAGAGCTCGTGAGGATTCTCTAGGTTACTGCTTCCAAGGGAAGAAACAGAACCGTGCGTAGCATTTCTTTCTTCCTCTGCAAGCTCTTCTAGACTTCTTGGCATTCCAGCGTTTTGGGGTTTCTGACTTAGATTTCTGTCCTGCGGCATTAGTTACACTTCCTGTCCAGGCAGAGCCTTTGCTGCAAAACCCCATCCTAAAGCAGTTTGTAGATGGCCAGCCTCCCACAGGTCACAGGCTCTCTTGTCAGGCATGGGATTCGCAAACAGAAAACACCACTTTTATTAAAGCCACTCAGGGGCCAGGTCACAGCAGTTTCCCTCAGGAGCAGGTGAAGGCCAGCAGCCCTGTGCAATGGCTGTCCTGTATGAGCCCTGAGCGCTCTGCACCTCTGCTGTTCTAGAAGGATGCGACCTCCTTGCTCTTCTTCCTACTCAGGCAGAGCCTGTCCCTGGCTCAGTCCCAAGGACCGCAGGAGGCCGTGGGAACTGGTCTCCTGGCCCCGCAGAGGGCGTCTTCGTGGGGTTGGGGGCTGCTGGAGCTGCAGTGACAGTCAAGGGCAGTGAGCGGGTGAGAAGGGGCTGCGTCTCACTGCCTTGTGGGGAGGCAGCTATTGCCAAGGCTACAAAAGACTTAAGAAATGGGTGCGCTTCCAAGTTCACTGAAAAAGAGAAACACTTGGCACTCTGGAACGACCTCCTTCTTTTCCGTTGTTGAGTGAGGAGCTTCCAACTGGCAGAGCCAGAAAACGTCTGCATTTTTCCATGACACCAGGTGGCACAGTCCCCAAGGGCCAGGGGACTAAGGGGGCTGCAAGGTACAATGAAAGCAGACTCAGACTCCAAAGGCAGGTAGTCAGCGGTGCACACAGGAGGCAGAGGCTCCCACAAGCAGGGTCAGCAACAGCTTCTGCTGTGTGTGTATTTCAGCGCTGTCCCGTGGAACACAGCCTTCTGCCACCAAATTCCAGAACGTGCTATGGAGCGCCACGCAATTAAGGTTTTCTTCCCGAATTAGTTATTGATAGCTGCCCGTGTTTGGGGGAGGGTGGGAATGGGGTGAAAACAGTTGGCAAAGAAAGGCAAACCAACACGAATCGTTTTACATAGTAGAATCTATGGCAACGGACTCTTTATTTCATTGATTTTACTGGAAATACTTTGACTCTTGGCAACCCTGGGTTTTGGGTCCCAGCTGCAGGAAGGAGTGGGGATGCCCAAGTACCTTCTTGGAACTTAGGATCCTCTAGACTCCTGTCCCCACAGGTACAGAAATAAGGTTTCACTGGGGAGAAGGTTCTCAGAGTTGAGGGGTGCCCCCTTTTCCAGGAACCCCGTGTACCTTAGGACTCTCCAAGAAGCCCACAGGGATAGGAACACATGGAACACATCTCAGCCACAAGCAAGACTTAAAGGGCATTTATTATTATTTTTTTAAGGGTCGAGGGGGACTTTACAAGCATCTGAAATCGTTAACTAGACAGAAAGATAAATAAAATACAAAGCCACTATGTGGTGGCAAAATTTCAGAAAGCACACTGAAAAAAAGTCTTTACAGTTTGAAACTGCTTTACTTTATACATAATTACAAATCAATATACAGTATCTGGGATTTAACCCCTTTTTGATAGAATTTAGCACAGAAATGTTCATAAAGCATCTGCAACAACAAATGAGAGCAGAGGCATGAGGTGTCTGGATTCACCCTCATATCCTGCTGGCTTAGTGCGCCCCGCCCTCCACGGGATAAGAGACAGGAAACCAGAGGCTGAACTATGACCACAGGGCGGGTCCCTGTCAGGCGGCTGCAAAGGCAGAGGAGTTCAGGCGGGTGAAGACCTGCAGAGGCAGGGAGCCCCCCACCCAACCAGGCTCACATGGGGTGTCAAGCATGTCAGCATGGCCTGTGGCAGGAGACACTGTTGGGTTTGCACATCTTTAAATAGCAAGATGGAGAAATAATTCAAGGCCTGTCAACCTGACAAATTAAATTAGATAAGGATATGAAAAGATGCCCTTGTTTTGTCTTTTTTTTCCCCTTCCTTTTTTTTTTTTTTTTTTTCTTTTTTGGCAACATTAAAATGCTTTTCATTTTTACACCTGGCCCGCAGGTAGTAGATTCCAAAGTTCTGGTTAACTAGGAATATTAAACAACATGTAAAGAAAAAGAACTTAACCGAAACAAACTCTTTGCCCCTTTTCTGCTCTGGGTTAGGACCTGACCACCTAGGATCTTTGTCTTGTGTGTCAATATGGTCCTGATGAAGGAAGGCAAGGCCTACACCTCTCTCTCAAACTCTGCCACCGCTTATCTGAAGGGTTATTTCTGGGATTCTACATGCCAAGGGCATCCAAGCATGGGAGGGTCGATCCCCTTTAACAGTGTTCCCTCCAGAGGTCACCCTCTTTATGGCCACTGGCGACCACTCACCAGGACGGTCCCTCTAATTCTCCTCCCAGGGGCTGGCTGTCCTCTGGGCACAGTGGCCATTGCTGCTTCAATGCCAAACTCCTTGGTGAGGAAGAACAGGCTATAGAAAAAGAACCTCAGAGACAAAAGGGTAGAAAATCAAGTACTTCATGAACAGCAATTTCCAGATCAAGTTATGGCCTTAGGGTTATGGATATGGTTCTCCATTGTGTGTAAAGTGAAATCAATTTTATTAAACCCCTACACATTAGCCCCAATAAAGGTCCAAAAAACCTCACTGTGCTCACTGCCGCTAATGCCAAGGGCCTGGAAGGTAATAAGGGAGCAAGTGAACCAAGGTGCAACTTTCAGTGGTATCACCCTGAGAGTTAAAAGATTCGTACCTTAAAAAAACAAAACAAAACAAACAAACACACAAAACCCCCAACAAAACCTTGACATGCATTTATTGCCCAGATCTCAATGGGATAAAGAACGGGATGCTGGCAAAAGCTGAATGATGGGAATTTGCATGTTTTTCAACCCTCTCCATTTTCAAACAGTTAACAGTTGATTGTCACAAAAATGAAGCCCGCCAATGACACCATGTAAAGTGCACATGTCACCCCATTAGGAATGACAACTACTGACATGACATAATTGAGAGAAGATACAGCTTCCTTCCAGAAAACTCTTCGGATTCTGGAAACCTGGGGACTCTGGATGGTGACTGCATTTGTCCCCTCAGAACTTAAACATAATGTTGGGGACTGCATTTCGTGAGTTTGATGGAGAGCATGACTTCCTAGAGTGGGGACACCGTGGGAAACTGAATCTGACAGGAAAGCCACCCAGACGGGGTTTAGACTCCGTGACCAGAGCAACTGTCAAGGTCATCAGCACAAGCACAGGGAGAGCCCTAAGCACAGCAGTGACATCCCCGACCACGATCGATTCCAAAGGGGACAGATGATGAGACATGGGATGCATGAGCCTGGGAAGTGGTTCTCGCCCTGCAGACAACATTCTGGGTGAAGGTGGGTGGCTCAGGCAAATGCAGGGACTACCTTCTGATTCTGAGTCTACACTTCTTCAGTCAGAACCTGACCAAATCTGTTTTAAGTCAGTGGCGTGAAGTTCTTTCTATCTCAAGCCCAGACTCAGAGAGGTCTGGCTCACATCGACCCAGAGGAAGAAGATCGTGGGTCTGTATTCGCAAGTGCCCTGCCATCTAGCAGAGTGCTTCTTGCAATGGGTCACTTCAGCAAATGCCAAGGACAGATAGCTGAGTTGCACATGGCTTCTGGGATGGAGCTATAGGAATCAGCTGAAGGAAGAAACTTAGCTTTTTGCTGTTCAGGGATTATTGGGGTGGGGGTGGTGGGTGGATGTCATGGTTTCAAGAGAAAATCAGCTAGTTTTATTCTCAAGTCTGTTACTGAAAGGTAAGAAATATGCATGACAAAAACAGGCAAATATTGCTCATAGTTGGCAAGTTGCTTAACTCTCAAGATCAAAGAATGAGTAGGGTGGGAGGAGAGAATGAAAGGGATCCCCCCTTCCTCAGCCTTAATTTCTTTTCGGCCTTCAAGGCACTTTGACAACCACAGAGCAGTTGGTAGCTGTTCACTCTGCAGTGATCAGATAGTTGTAACCGTTTGGGCTCGTATTTTCACACTCACTCACTCACTCACTCACTCACTCATTCATTCACAATAAATAAAACAAATCTAAGCTAACAATTTTAAACCAGACCTCTTTCAAATACACTGAAAGGTAAATATTTCCATGTGCAAGGCCAGCTTGCAATTCATCAACAAGCACCAAGTTACAGATTTGTTTTTGTTTTTTTTAAATGTGTATTCAAAAACCCATGCTTCTGAGGGGCAAAAGGCAGGAATTAAAGGCCACATTTAAAGCACAGAATTTCCCAGGGTCTCCCCTCATGGGAAGTAACCAGTGTGGCAGGTGTGTGGAGCCTCAGAGGGACACAGCCTCCATGAACCATCCCGCACCTACCAGATGGTGACGGGCTGCAAATTCAGAGCAAAACAGGGAAAAAGAGAAAATGAACACAAAATACAGGCAGCATTTAAGGCATCTTCAAGGGATAGAGGACAATAACCAACAGACCTTCAGATTAAAAAAAGAAATTTCGAAGAAATTAAACTTTGCACGACCCAGAATGAGAACCCTCCCAAGCCACACCTCCTGGGCTGGCTCCCCTTGTCTGTATGCCGGAAACCACTGTATACGGGCTGAACACCTTCACCAGACTCGGCCAGTGCCCCTAGTGAGCACGGGGTGGGGACACACTCAATGCAGGAGAAGCAGGCAGCCCTGGTTGCCCCAGCAGTGCCTGCTGTCCACAGGGAGGCCAGGCCGCTGCAGCTTCCCTCAGGGGGCCATTGTGAGGTCTCAGGACTACAGGCCGTTACAACCAAAAAGTGTCACCCAGAAGGGGTAATGGTGAGGAGGCCTCTACTTCATCTCTGCCCAGAATATGTGGGTAAACACCTTGGAAAACCAGTATAGGTTTCTTCTAGGATTGATTGATACAGTTTGTGTGTGTGTGTGTCTGAAACACCAAAATCAAGTTGCCTCTCTCACTAGTTTCCACAAAGGTGTCATCCCTTCTAAAATGAAATGAGAAACAGCACACAAAACATGGTGAGGTGTGGGCAGGGAGGGAGGGGTGAGTGTGGGGTGGGGAAGGGCAAGGCCTAGGGTGAGAGGCCACCAGAGCAGGCCTGGGTGGTGCCTCCCGCTAGGAGTTGAGTGGAGCTGCCCAAGTGTCTGGGACAAACTGCAGCATTCTGCCATACCCCGTGTGGACACACAGCTGGGTTACTGTCTATATACACACATAAAGTCCAAACCACCTGCAATATGACTTTGGGTTGTGTTCCCCTAAGTAAAAGGCAGCCAGCATTTCATACCTCACTGGGAAATGTTCTTGCAGCTTTCAGGAATTCCTGACATGTCCAAAACCATTGCCTGGGCTTCTCACCACATTCCATGTGACACCCTCTGTAGGGCCGGCCCCGACCCGCAAGTCAGCAGCAGGTCCGGGGCCTCCTCACCAGCCCTGATGCTCAGGACCGTTTCTCCCTCTGGTCCAGAACCTGGGCAGCACAGAGGAGCAGACGCTTGAAGGGAGCGGGCACGAAGGAGCCGCCGGGGTGGGGGGCGGGGTGGGGCCAGCAGAGGAAAGGGGTCAGCAGAAGATCTCTTCACCCTCTGTGGGCACTTCAGATGCAGGGCCATCTGGAAAAGGGGAAACGGAGAAGGAAAAAGAAATTCAGAAAAAACTTTTCACTGAACTCCCCTTCTTTTCTCCCGAAACACAAGTCTTTCTGGGATGCAAAACAGAGGATAGAGGCTGGTGGGCCTCTATTGCCCACACGGTGGGTTTCCCTGACCACCTCAGTGAATGAGGTTCAGTGACTACTGCTCTCGGCAGAAGCAGTGGTCCTTCTATTCATATACAGACCAGGAGCCAGAAATGTCTCTAATGTCCACACAGAAGGCAGAGAGCAATCCTAATGATAAGGGGCAGAGACATCGAGGGGGAAGGTGACGCATAAGCCTGGATGGAGCTTTGTTCAGTGTGATGTAATCACACGCACCGGTTACTCTCATGGAGCTTCCAACTCTCAGTTGCTTCTGGAGTCAGCATCGCCCCCTTAGACACTCTGAGGATTCAGTCAGGTCTCAGAAAATGCTCACCAAGGACTAGATATTATCAGTTAGTGACTAGGGAAGACTGTAAGTGCTTCCTCTAGGTGGGTGTGATCCCCGACTCAGGTAATAAATGCCTGAAGATGAAGCCTGCACTCTGCTCTGCACACACACAGGGCTGAGATGCTTGCTGACTCGGTAACTTAGTGTGCGATGCTTTGTGGGCAGAATAAGCAGTTTGGGGACAAGTAAGACAGCTTGGCTTTTACACACCTGAACAGCCCCCATTGTTAACCCGTCCTCGCCACTAGCATCCACCCTTCTCCTCAGGATCCAGGGACAGGATGGCCACCGGGAAGGGAGATGAGTGTGTGACTCACCACTGGGCTGTGAGCGGCCTCCTTTGCTCTTCTTCTTCTTCTCCTTCTTGTCCTTCGGCTTTGCTAATCCAAACAGGCGGGTGGAGGAGGAGGTGAGGGTGGACCCCGGGGTCTGGCTTGGACCCTCTGGGACTTTGCTGGTCTGGCTGGTGGAACTCAGCATGTGAAAAGGCCCCTTATCTTTGTGTGTCCGAGAGATGCTGTTCCTTTTTGGGGACACTGAGAGTTCGGAGTCCAAGGACCCTGACTTGGCAATGGAAGGTGTGGGTGGCGAGGGGGAGTCCTCAGGGTTGGGGAGGAAGGACGGAATCCTCAGCAGCTTGCTGTGCTGACGTGACGCCTGCAAATGTGAGAGAAGGGGTTTACATCGGCGGTGGGCAACACCCTGTGCCCACTCCAATGGATGTTGGCTGAGGCAAATCCAAGTCCCTGAACTCCTCAGGCTTCAATGTAAAAAGATTCAGAACTCAATCTCATTTACTGCCCTCCCCTACGTAGTATCTAAGAAAGTGTTAGAAATACCACCTTTGACACCATTGCTATTTTTAGTACATGCACTTAAATGTTAACATCAAGAATTAATAGGACCGTGGATGAGGCAGCTTTTTAAAAAAGAACCCCACTTCCTGAAGAAAGGGCAGCTGCCAATCTGAAGACTGATTTATTTACACAGGAACATAGGAAATTCTTTCAGGTTAGAGGGTAGGTGGAGTGGAGTTTATACCAAGATTCTAGTCCAAAGCTAAACTAAAGATAAAGCTGAAGATAGTCAGTGTGACCTGTGTTCTCTTGGGCCTGGACACCGTCCTCAGTGGAAAACCTATTGATTTTACTGGGGTGTCATAAAAGCCCATTTCATAAAAGTTGTATAGCCATTTTGCTGCTTTTATCTGAAAATCTCTGCAGGAAGCTAAACTGCCCCTTCTGGAAGATATCAGTGTAATTTTCTTTTATGGTCCAAGGTCAATCAATCAAGCAAACGGCCAAATGGCACAAGCGTCCACAAGCAGGTGATCTAAGTGCACTCAGGCTTTCTTGCTGCCACAAGTATCCGTGTTACAGAATGACACTCAGGAGTCTGTCCTCTGGTGGCCCCTAATCCTTGTTGGTCCATCAGCCATAGGCTCCTTGCAGAGGTGCTCTTTGGATTCTTATGTGGCACAGAGCAGAGGGGTTGCTCTGGAAACCCTGGCTGGCTGATCCCTGTTCTCTCAAGACACACACAGGTTCCTCTAGCCCACTCTTGTGGTGGTTACGGGAAGTGCCCATCAGCTTCCAGTGACCACATCCTCAGCACTCCCATTCTCCTCTCCTCATCCACCTTCTCAGGGATGGAGAAAGGAGAAAAGACTCATTTCCTCATCTGCCCCTTTAGTGTACTAAAAAAAAGATTCTGTAGAAACAGGCTCACTCTCTCTGCTAACGTCCTCAGAGACCACCAGCTCCGGTTACCTGACAGGCCTCCCGCTCCGCTTGCCGCTGGCCCAGCCGCTCCGCGTCCCGCCGCAGCTGCTCCTGCTCACGCTCCAGCTGCCTCTGGGCCACGCGCAGCCGTTCCAGGTCGCACTGGTAGGCGCCCTTCTTCTGCCGCAGCTCGTCCCGGTCCCTGTCCAGCTCCTGCTGCCCCTGGTGCACCTGCTCCTCCCGCTGGGCCAGCCGGGCCTCGCGCTCCTGTAGTGCCCGCTCACGGGCCTCCCACTCACGCTCCCGCCGGCGCTTCTCCTCCAGGTGCTGCGCCTGCTGCCGCTGTAGCTCGGCCAGGTCCTGGCGCTGCTTCTCCAGGCTGCGCTGCTTCTCCTGCTCGATCAGGGAGCTGGGGCGGGACACGCTGCGGGGGAGCGCCCGCTCCGTCAGCAGCAGCTTCTGGTCCTCGATGTAGCTGTCTTGCTGCGACACCACCCCCTGAGGAGAGAGAGGTGGCTCTGCAGGGACGAGGCCGAGCTGCCCGACCTGTCCAGACCCCATCCTGGGGCACTGCTCACCAGGCAGACTGCAACTCTCCCTTACTCTGTAAGCTGGCCTGGAAACACTCGGGGGAAACCATGGCCAGTTATCACACAGGGACGTCAGCTGTGCGGGAACTCAGTTACTTCCCAGGCTCGGTCACAAGCTCTGTGCAGTCACTGGCATTGCCTGGGGTGGGGAGTGTGTGGGTGCTGGAGGTGGGAGCAGGTGGAAATGGGACCAGTCATATCCTCATGAGACGAAGGAAAAGAACCAGAGGATGTTCCCAGAAAGAACTGATGAGCAACTGTTTTGGGGGAGCCACCCTGTCCAAATACCACAGAGACGTGGAATATGGAAACTTTTTCAGTCATACTAAAGCTGTGGTCATTGAAATGATCACCTAAGTGCATGTTAGCACCCCACGTGCCCTGTGGCCTGGCCATCAACAGTACCTACCCATAGCCTACTCCCTGACCATCGACTGCAATCATAGAAGGTTGATGGCACTCTAACCGTTGCATTCTGTGACCTTTCTCATGAAGAGAGCCACAGTTATCTAGACTGAGGGCCCCACTTACCCATAAACAACATACAAACACAAAGATCCAGGCCAACACTATATGCTCTTTACTGTTTTTCTCAAAAGAAGAAAATGAAGGGATGAAAGAGACAGGCACGTACCTGCAACATGCTAAGGAGCTCATGGAGATGGACAATGCTCTGGACAACCTGCTGCCGAAGGGACAATGGGGAAACCAGGTTAGGACGGAGTCCCAGGCCCCACAGGCCTGTTGTCTGACCTGAAGACCTCCTAACACACAGCAAGGTCCTTGCATTTGAACGTAACATTCTCAAACTGAAAGCACGCAAGTGAATAAGCACGTACAAGTAGCCAATTGAAACAAAACATGACCAAATGGACAAAATAACTTGTGTACAGAGGGACATTGACATACAGCAAAATATTTTAAAGCCCCAATTATTTAAAATAACTGACACAAAGATGGCACACATACCAATATAGCAGAATAGAAGCCCCAGAAATAAATCCTAAGAATTTAGTATATGATAAGTCAATGGGAAAGAAAAAAATTTAACTGGGATCTTGGCTCACACAAAAAACATTCAAATAGGAGATTCAAATTTAAGTGTGAAAAAAACCCCACAAAACTATAAAAGAGCTATAAGAAAACAGGAGAATGTTTTTCTAATCTTCAAATAGGAAAGACTTTTCAAAGACATGAGCAATGAAAGAAACCACACATACACAAATCTTCAACTGTCATTATATAAAATGTAAAATTAAAAGGCAAAAGGATAAACTGAACAGAAAAATCAAACAAAAAAATATGACTTAAAAAAGGTGAAAGACAAAAATAAATACTCTGTACTGACAGGCAGGTTACACCCTACATAAGCTTTCTTCTACGTAGCAGTCCACATGCTGAGGAAATAACTGATGCATGCACAAGGATGTTCTTGGTGGCACTATCTTAAAAGCAAAAAACTAGAGGAAGACTTACCACTGAGAGATTAAGTAAATTATGGTACAGAACCATCACGGTATGCAGCTGTAAGAGGGTATATGTCTATGGACATTTGCTCTGGGTGAAAGCTCCTAATGTGTCTTAGGAGAAAAATGAAGCCCCAGGGAGTACTGACATCAACGGTGTAAGACTACATGTATACTAGTCACACTCACACAAACTTAGACATGTGATGTATGTTATGTAGAAGAAAAGGCTGGAAACAGCAACACCCAATACTTAACTGGAGTTATTTCTCAGTGGTGTGATTATATTTACTTTTTTCCGTTTTACATTTTGGACATTTTTCAAATTTTCTACTGTGAATATGTATTCCTCTTAAAATACTTAAAACACTTAATTTCAAGCTTAGCTCATTTGAGAATACTTTTTACCCCTCATGTAAGCTGTTCTTAGAAAAGAGAGTGAGAGAGATCACAGAAGACTAGCAGACTGACTGAGCATTGATAGTATGCAATCCAGGCCGAAATGCCTGGAAAACACTGGTCTTATACTATTTCTTACCCGACTCTTCTCACTAAATATAGGGAAGATGTTGCCAAATAGAAAAATCAACTAAGAGCTAAATTTCATGTAGCAAATACAGAGTAACAGCTTGGTCTACTTAACTCAACTGAGTCCTTATAGGATAAAAAATGACTATGGCAGGGTTACCCCAAGTGATTTGCCACGTCCCAGATGTGTGGCTTTTAGGGGCAGGGGCAGGCAAGCTCACCCTGAGCTTTGCTGGGGAGTGTGCCAACTTGTTTATACCAGCAAAACAAAACGGGTACTTCTAACCTAGCCATTATAATGGTAAAATCATACCCTTCAATAGCCCGTAACGTCCTTACCTCATTGTTTCTTTTAAGCATAAATGCCAGGTTAGCATTTCCACCCTATAAAACAAACAAACAAACATACAAACAAAAAAACATGCATTTCAAAAAAATGGGAGTTCCTGACACACCAATTATATTCAGTATGTGTCGGTTACACTGCAGTATCCTACTCAGATCTGTTCTCCCAGAGCCTCTCACTGCAGGGGAATGAGATTCGAACCTTGTAGGGAGTTCAGGTTGTTTTGGAGCATTGAAACAAACCTCTTAATGAACCTGGTCCTCTCTAGGCTAAGGCCAGAGTCTAAGCCAGAAAGGCCAAGAGTCAAGAATGGGGTGACTCTAATTGTATTATGTCTTTAAAAGTGCGCTTTCCTCTTAAAGTAAGAAATAAAAACAGAAAGTCAGGCATCCAAAACAGGACCAAAGTGGACTAATTTCAGAGACTGTGAATTCAGAGGAAGTGCCAAGGAGGTCTTAAATAGCGTTTTTTTAAAAGACATACCTTTTTCAGACCACTATCTGATTCCGTTCTCCTAAGATCTTGGCCATCATCTCCCTCTTCCTTATCACCTCCTAAACAAACAAACAAGATTTTTAAAAGTTGTGTAACAGATCAGCCAGGAGAACACAACACACACAGCTTAAGGATATGACATTTCTGAATCTTCCTAATGCCAAAGGATGGAAGCCACATGGGGCAGCTAAGTGATCACTGATAATCTGACCGATACAGAAGAACTAGAGCAGAAAGGGAAAAATAATACTTGGTTCAGCTGAGATCCCAGGAAAATCTTTACTATTCAAAGTGAATGTGTCCCTGACAGAGGTACCTGAGCATTTTGACAACTAGGCAATTGTTAGGATCATACTAAATATGTACGAACTGACGGGCAGAGAGGACATGGAGCTACTTGAGAACAGATCCTTTTTAGTTGTGTTTGATAGTTAAAGACTGCTGTAAAAGCACACAGTTTGAAATTACTAACCTTTTGAGGCATTCATCTGATGGCTGTCAAACCCTCCGAAGGTCTCTGCTCTCCGCGGCAAGGAAACAGGGCCAACAATGCCTTGGTGCTCAACGGGGCTGGGAGGCCCAAGGGAGCCTCCCAGGCTGCCACTCACCAAACTCTGAAGGATCTCCACTGGGAAAAAGGAAACATGCAAACTCTATAGGTTAAAAAGGTCAGATTCTTCAAAGGTAAACTGTATGGAAAACAGATGGTGGTGGTGGTGGTAGCAGGGGGCGTCCTATAAATTGAATCTTAAAAGGTATATCAAAAAACACAAGCAACACTGAACTACAGTGTCTATGAAGGGCACTTGGCCATAAAACCATAAAGACACATAAGTGATTACTAGAGAAGCCACAATACTCATTCCTTTTTGGAGAGAGGCAGCCTTGATGGGCACAAGGACATGTGGAAGGGCTTGCAGGGTGTGTGGCCACATTTTATTCCTTGACCTGGGTAATGGTTATAAGGTGCTTGCCTATTATAACTTCCTGAAGCAAAATAATGGTTTGGGGTTGTTTTCTGTATTATCCTTTTGTTTACAATGGAAAAGTAAAAACTGATAAGATACTATTGTGTAAGACACGCTAGGAAGAGATAAACAGGGGGCAACAATGAAAGTAAATTACCCTCATTTATTGCACTTTTCATTAAAGGTCCTCCTTTGAGAGCCTCTTCTGTGTTGGAGCGGAAGAGGATTCTAGGGCTATGAGTTGGGGAGCAATCCTCCGGCAAGGGGGTGCTGCACTCAGTCATGTCTCGGAAAATCATCTCCTTCTCTTCAAGTAAGAGCAGGATCTGCTGGTCCTTTTGTTGTAGTTGTTCTGCAGGGTATGGAGAGAAGGTTGATTGGTGGCTGTGACTGACTGGTGTTTTTCTTTGTATGAGATGACTAACACACGATCGCCACCTTGTGGTCATCGATGGAATAACACAGACACAACTTTATTTTTACCCGGTTTTTTTTCATCATGAAGTTTTTGTTCTAATAATTTCTAGCTGGTAAACTATCCTGGGTCTTTCTAGGCAAGCATCAGAATTTCTGACATAATAAACTTGCTTCCATTCCCGTATTTTCTGTTTGTTTCTCAACCCCCATTTATCTGGCTTTTGCCCATCACTCTGTGTCTGCTCTGTCCAAGGTCACCATTCATTACTAAATCCAATCAGGTCTTTTATGTCATCCTTTCCAGAGTGGATGATTGCTCCCTCCTCTGAGGACACCACTGGTTCTCTTGCTACCACCCTCTCTCAGGGCACTTTACAGACCTGCCATCGGCAAGGGAATATGTGGGGTCCGCTGGCTCAGTTCTGGGCTGCAGTCGGTCCCTTACACACTTTTCTCTTGGGAATCTCCTTCACTACCAGGGCTTCAACTGCTTTCTCTATGCAGACAACCCACAAATAGCATCCCAAACCCTACCCATTTTTTGAACACCAGTCCCAGGTGCCTCTAGCCTAGTAAACCCCTCAGTGGCCTGTCACTGTGTGTCTCCTTTGCTAGAGTGTGAGCTCCCCAGTCGGCAGGGACTCTGTCTTGGGAATCTTTGCATCCCTAGCGCCTAGCAGTATGCCTGGCCAGGTGCCTCATACATGTTAAAAGACGGAAGTTTGATTCTTGCCATCCTAATCACGGGCCAACAAATCTGATATAACTCTGGCTCCAATCTAAATCTGCCCATCTTTTCCCCCCATCACTAAACAGAATGTTATCACTTGTTCTGCTTAAAGGACTAACTAAACTCCTTGGGTGCTTACACTTTTTGACTCTGGGCCTCCTTTCTACCCAAACAGTATCTACTTCATAACATTAAATAAGCACTGGCAGAGAGAGGCCTGAACCTCTGCTGTTTAGAGGATGGAACAGAATCCCGGCCTTGTCGTGGACTGTGGATGGGACCCTGGGCTTTGTGGACCTCAGCTCTGTCACCTGCACAATGGGGACAAGAATCCATGTCTTTCAGGGATGCTGACAAGACTACCTGAAACAGTAGGAACTCAATACACAGTGGTCAGACATAATCAATAAGCGTGCTTCTCCCCAAACCACCTCACAACTCACTCATGACCATGTGGCAGGCGCAGTGGCTGGAGTAACTGATAAAAACAGAAAAACTGGATAATTCTTTTTCACTTCTTGTTTTAATCTTAAATGTAACCATGAATTTTTGGAAATTCTTCTGTGATGAATTACAAAGAATGTCACTGATACCGAGACAAGGGAATCAATCCCTTTGACCAAGGTTGGGCATGTTCTTACAGCTGTTTTTTTTGTGTGTGTGTTGGGACCTATGTCGGCTCAGATCCCTGTTTCCCAGTGCCTCCCAGGACAACTGGAACTGAGGAGCAGCAGCGACTGGGAGGAGCCACCACGGTCAAGGGCCTTGACTGTACACTTGCAGACAAGGGCTCAGACTGCTTCTAGCAGTGTTACCTTTTAATTCCCGGGCTTTGGTGTCCAGCATCTTCTTTTCTTCTTCACTCTCACTAGGAATGCCTTCATCTTCATCTCTGTTCCTAATATAAGCGAAATAAAACAAAACAAAAGATTTCTCAGGTGTTGACTGCCCTGGGGGCAGCCCAGTATCCAATGAAACCAGAGAGGCGTGAGGACGGGGGTCGTGGTGCCACACTTACAGGGTGTTGATCGTGTCCTGGATGACCTGCATCCAGCTGTTGCGCTCCTCTTTGGAGCTGGCGTGAACTTCCACCATCTCTGGGTCATTCATCCCCATGCTGATCAGGAACAAGCCTTTCTCCTCGTGTGCTACTTCCCTCACAATCAGCTTCTTTAAAGAGATCACTGTT
The DNA here is from genome assembly GCA_004027555.1 of Craseonycteris thonglongyai. Classification (NCBI taxonomy): domain Eukaryota; kingdom Metazoa; phylum Chordata; class Mammalia; order Chiroptera; family Craseonycteridae; genus Craseonycteris; species Craseonycteris thonglongyai. The sequence continues at coordinate 31,644 of PVKE010016269.1, forward strand.
GATTTCTGGTCCTGGAAAAGGCGAGGCCAGGTGTCAGACATGGACACAATAGTCTAACTCATACGGTTTAACCAACACGGTGGATATAGGATAAAGAGAAAGAGCTCCCTCCATCATTTCACTTTTATTTTATCAAAGAGAAAAAGAGTTCCAGAAAAGAAAAAGAGAATTTATGGTGATAAAAGTTATAGTCATGTTTTCTGCATGATGAGTCCTTTCACGTTCCTCATAGAATCTTGGGTGGAAATATTACACACTAGCATGACTAATGGGGCATAATATGTGAGAAATACTCCAGTGATCAAATGTCCAAGGCTCTCAAAAGGATTTCAAGGAAGCATAAAAGTGACTTTTTTTTTTTTTTGGAAGACGGGTAGGACAGAAAATTGCATGGGTATGTAACACATTACCCAGAGGAGTTTGTGCTGAGCCATTTAATTGTGTGTGTGTGTGTGTGTGTGTGTGTAGGGGAGCATGGGTTCTGAGTCCTTCTTCTTATCACAAAATTAATATTACTGTGTATGGCATGATCATGTGTATACATTAATATGCATGTGACCTAAGCTCCACTTT
>PVKE010016270.1:0-32221 GCA_004027555.1 Craseonycteris thonglongyai
AAAAAAAAAAAAAAAAAAAAAACTTAGGCAGAGAATCAAACTGCTTGTTAAATGATAAATACCGGTAAATGAATGAAAGAATAAACAAGTGAAGTTCAGAAGTAAAAACATCCAACAAAAAGACAACCGATTCAAGTCTGATGAAGTTGGGCAAAGGCAAAGCAGTTCTCCCAAGTGCAAAATGTATACAATGTTACCTGTCACCTCTACAACTTCCCAAACCCCATCTCTACTCACCTTAGACACTGAATTCATACAAATGGCACCAAAACTCGATTTAAGTTACTACAAGTTCTCAGTCTTCAAACCACCAAACTCTAGCAATACTTATTCCATCCATCTTTACAATTTTTAAAAGGATCTAGGATTGCTGAAGCTCTTTTCAGACATAAAATCCTGCAGAAAAGTAGGAGAAGATAATAGGCCCACAGAAAGCCTTACATCTGTGTTTATTTCACTTCATAACTCAGCCAACAAGACAGAGCACCATTGCAGAGTGAAAAGAGGTGGACAGTGTGAATCAAGTCCATGCAGAGGGCTCAGGCCTCTCTCTGGGATGAATATGCCTTCTTGATCTCCTTCCTTGTCAATCATGCTTCCTTGTAAGGAGAGGAGGGGCACCGAGCATGCTCCCCTCGCACACACACACACCCCATCCCAGTGGCCTGTCACAGTCTATCCAACTCTAGAGAGAACCTTACAGGAGCATACGGTAAGCCTAGTTGAGCACTGGGAGGAAAGTGGGAGAGAAGGAGAGAAAATAGAATGAGGTGTCTCAGCCTCCAGTGACTACATAAGTTAGGGAGAAAATAGGTATTTTCCTGGTATGTGACGAGCCTTTTTTTTTTTTTTAAAGCATCATCCCCATAAGAAGAAATCACAGAATGATTTGGATTTGGATTTGGGGTTGGATCACTGTTTCATCAACCTTACATTTCTCATAAGCAAAATGAGGGTTGTAGTAACAAGATGATGATGACGACGACAATGATGATGAAGACAACAACGAATAGCAGTAAGCATACTTTCTTTCTTCCAATACTTTTGAAGATATTAAACAAGAATATGCAATCACTTTATAAACTTTAAAGCTGTGGGTAGCTGCTAGTCATTCTTTTCCAAATGTGTGGAACCAACACTAAACCTGGATGCTTTGCTGAGGTTGGCAGATTCTGGGCATTGGAGAGATCGTAAAAGGACAAGGAACAATTAGCCTTATCGACTGCACACTTAATTTGGACCAGTGCTTTTATTTTGACAAAGCAGAGCTCTGGAAAGGCTGGCCAGTAAGAGGCAGAGCTGGGATGCAGAACCCAAGTCTGTCCGACACACAAGCCAGGCGTTCCAGTCTGTGCTTTCCTGCTCTTCACGACACGCACACACCAAAAAAAATCAGAGCAGAAATGATAGGGCAATAAACTGGATCTGGAATGGATGGTGTATGGCCGGAAATGTATACTCATACGTGCATTTGTGTGCGTGCGTGCATACATGCACACACACACAATCTAGTGAGTGAAGTAAAAGGAGAGGTAGCAAGTGACCTAAAAAGCAATTATATGGGAAAAACTATCATTTCCATGGGGTTTCTGGAGGAAAGAGCAAGAGAGAGATCCAAAGTCTTTGGTATGCTGCAACTTGGGATAGCAGTTAATACAGCCATACTTTACATTTTGTCACAGATCTCATCCTGAGGCTGCTGGTGACATACTTCCTTTACTAATCTCTTCCTGCCTGTGCAATGGAGCTGATGAGTAGTTCATGTGAGGCTTCTCTGATAAATACCGTAATCCTCAACTCTTGTGTATGGATCCCCAGCATCAGTGATGACTGATGCCTTAGGATTCAAAGTGAATACTGTTCCCACCCCCCCCTCCACCCACCTTTTTTTTTAATGGAATCAGCCTTCTGATGTTTACAGTGCATTGTTTCATTGAATGGGGTCATATAAACAAGAGACGGGTTGCTGAAGTTAAGATGGGACATTCATTTCCGTTTTCAGGAGGATAACTCATCTAATGGTTCTAAACCTGTGCCTCTGGCCTTCTGATAGCCCTGTGAAACCAGGAAGATGAATGGAGTGTCTCTTTTAAAGTCATCATAACAGTTTATGCATAGGCATGAGCTTAAAATTCCACAGAGTGACTGAGTTCATCTGCTGCTGTATTAAGGTGCCAGGTGGAGAGAATAAGTCACTGAGAGTCCATCACCCCCAACAGTAATGCTTACCCCAGAGCTCCTCGCCTAAAAGCTTTTAGATGCTGAAGGTACACAGTAGACTTTCTGTTAACTAGAACTCAAGCAATTGGCACTCTTAAGCAACTGGCAAAAAAAAAAAAAAAAAAAAGAGAGAGAGAGAGAAAGAAATAACGCTACATTTATCCAGTATATGTGCTGGGTAATTGAGAGTCTACTTACATTTATCTAGCATCTATCATCTCCACAGTGCCAGTTAGCTGAGAGTCTACTGTAGTAACCACCAGAGACCCCTACCTACCCCCAACACTGGACTCTGCTCCCACAAAACCTAAATGGTCCATATGGCTACATTTTCTTTTCTTCAAACCACTTCATGTTTTTGGATGGTAAAATAAAAAAGAATTTTAGTATCCCTTAATAGCGAAATAGGGGCCAGACGGTTTCCTGACCCATCACTCACTTTCTGATTATCCTGTCTTTGACGGCCTCTCAGAAACGCCATCAGATCCCACAGCACCTTGCCTCAGTACATATGGGAGCACCTTACAGGGCTAGAAGATGCCAGGAAGCCCAAGAGAATTCTAAGAGCTGCAAAGATGAGTTTAGAGTATTAAAAGTTGATTTATGATGGAAGTTGATCTCTCATTTAAGTCAACTATAGAGATGAGGTAAAGAGAGCACATGTTCAGCACATGTACCTGAAGCTCAGCTACACTCCTTACACAGGAGCACCGGAAGTCATATTAAGAGCAACTAAAAAACACAAACTTAGAAAAGAGAGAGTCCCCTGACCATTAGACACATCCTCTGTTAGATGGTAGGATGCCAAGACTTTAAGAGCTGATGTTGCTGAAGATTGAGTTGAGCTAGCTCTGCGCTGAGAAGCCAGGGTGTAAAATAAGGCATCTTCAGGAGATGGCTGTTTACTCCTATGGAAACAAAGTAGGAATTGTATCATCCATATTGCATGATGAGAGTTAATGGATGCAGCACAGAGCCTGGCACATACCAAGTGCTGAATACGTGAACATTATCATCCCCTGGCCTTGGATATGAAAAGGTTGTAAGCCAATAAACCTGCCAGTCTAATGCCTCTTAAGAACCCTCATTTTTCCTTCTGAGTTCCCATTCAGGAACCAAACATGTACAAAATCTCAGCAAAGAACTGGCATGAGAATTTGGTAATTGATGTGAAAGACCTACCACCATTTTACTTTTACACCCTCTTTTCTCGTTAGCCATAAGAGGCCAACTGCATCTTTTTGTAGCTTTCAACTTGAGAACCAAGTGCAGGATTTGAGAAACAGAAGGTCTATATTTTACTGCTAAGCACCTATACCAGACAAATCCTGAAAGCGCTGAGAGTTTTAGAAAATATCCTCAGATTCATGAGCTGAAAGCAAAATCATGAACTCAAAGCAAAACAAAACCCTAACTGTTTCATGATGCGAACTTTGCTTTTCTCAAGTTCATTGATAAAAGAACCCATAACAGTGCCATGTAATGGTGTGAGTTTTATGAACTAAGCACTGTTTTCGTTGCTTTTCATGTCATTTCTCACTTAATCCTCATCAAAGCTCTGTGTGGCTTAGGCTTTAGTGGAATTCTCCAAGGTTCCATCATAAGTAAGTCTGAGCTACAAGTAGGACTCAAGCAGGCTGACAGCAGAACCCATGTTTCCTCACCATAATGTAGTACAGGTTCCCAAAATACTCACATCCCTGGTCTGAACCAGCTCCCTCACTTGCTTTTGTTTCCAAAGCAGCCTTCCAGTCTATTCTCAACTAGAGCAATTTTGTGAAAAAGCAAACCTCTCCTGTCACTCCTTGTTTAAAACCTTCCATGTGATCCCCGTCTTGCTCAAATAATAGCCATGTGCCTTACGATGGCCTTATGCTCTGCCTTCTTCCATGACCTCTCTGACCTCATCCCTCTGTATTGTATCCCTCATTCAGTGTTCAGCTACTGTATCTTCTTGTCCTTTCCTGAACACAGCAGGGCCACCCTGCCTCACACACTCTCCACTTGCCCTTCTCTCTTCCTAGACAACTATCTCCCTAGATGTCCCCAAGGCCCACTCCCTCACCTGACGGGATGCTTCAGCCTTTGTCACTCTAATTAAAACTGCAGAAAGTCTTCTTCTCCTAGACTTCCTACCATACTTCCCTTACTTTAGTTCCTCTGTAACACTGACAACCATATTGCTTCCTATATCGCTTATGTATATATTTTCAGATTCTTCTCTATCAATTCTATGAGGGCAAATATTTCTGTTTCTTTAATTCGCTGCTATATCCCCAGCACTGCAAACATTGGCTTACGGTAAATATTTGTTGCATGATTGCATAATACATAGTATTAATATTCTAGGTGATACCTGTCTGTCACACAGAGAATCTTTAACTCACTGGAAAATCCTTTGTCTTAACTATTTGTCCAAGTTGACATTAATCTATTAGCTCTAATCTATAACTTAAGTTGTAGAATAGTGTTAAGTAGTTCCCAAATCATATTCCTTCTTGGTAATTTGTTTATTTGTTTGTTTCAGCAGCCCTTTCTCTTTAAGAATAGGCAGGAGGGTGAGGCACATAGTTTAAAAAGAGTGGGCCACAGATATAGACTAGGGAAATAAAATCATGATTCACTGCAACTTTCTAAAAAAAGCTATATTTTGTGTTCATAACTACAGCCTGCACATGAGATTTAGAGACATAACCTTTAGATTGAGAATAATTAAGTGATAAAGAAGTGACTTTTGTTTTGAATTTGTGTTAAAGTCCATATATCAGTAGAATCAGAGAGTAGGACAAGCACTGAGTAGGGACTAATACAGGAGCAGTTTTCCAGTGAGAGAGAGGGGTTGGGAGAGGGAGAGAGAGAGAGAGAGAGAGAGGGAGGGGGGGAGGGAGAGAGAGAGAGAGAGAGAGAGAGAGAGAGAGAGAGAAGCATTTTGACTGGGAGTATGAGTATTCGTGCCCTAAACAGAAATGGATTCTGGTGAACAAGCCATATTAAATTATGGAAAAATAAAGTTATGTTTCTACCCACCTGAGTCACAGTGTATAAATTTCATATCCACTCTATATGTAAGGCCAGTGATTTATCAGGGCTGAGTTTTACAGTAAAATAAAATTTTAGAAAGTTACCAAATGGCTTATAGAGCAGAAATCATGAGGAAAAAAAAACTTACCTCTCACCCAAGGAACCATAATAAAAGGGTTCAGCTAAAACACCATAAAGCCAAATATGAAAAATAGTATGTGCCTGCGTACAATACACCATGTAACCCCAACATAGTTAGTTCCAAATGGTGTGCGGAATTCAGTTTGCATAAAAACACAACAATAAAAACATCCTTCATAACTTGCTCAAGAATTTTCCTCATATTTATGAAATCCTCACTGCCTATTCCCCATTTCTGTTCAACTAGACACAACCACCTCCTTTATGAAATAAACTAAATTAACATAGTTACTCATATTTTCTAACAGATGAACTGCATCTTAGCCATTATTTGCGATCATGTTAAATGCAGATAATATATGGCTAAGTTATTGTTATGTTACAGAAACAATAAACAGATGCAGTTTTCACCCACATGTAATGAGGAATAAGATCCCCAAAGCTTTGTGCTTTGCTTCATAACCAAATCAAAAGAAATGGTTATGAAGTAAGCCAGAGAACTAGGTTCATATCATGATTACCACATACTATCGGTATGGCTTTCAACTTCCTAAATACCTCCATTTTCTCACCAATAAGTGGTTAAATAGCTAACTGTAGAGAACACAGAGATTACCTACATAAAGACCAAGCTTTACTACACTGCTTGCCATATCATATACACTCAGTAAAGATTTGTTAAATTATCAATATTTTTAAAGGCCAAATTTCTAACAAGACCAATCAAAAATTCACTCTTCACCTAACTCTGTCCATTAATTTTCCCCTCAACTTCCTATTAAATCTCCCACCTCATTTTCCCCATTTACTTTTTTAAATTATATTTTTAACTTTATTATTAAATTTATTGGGGTGACATTCATTAGTAAAATTATGGGTTTCAAGTATACAATTCTATAATGCATCATCTATATGTTGCATTGTGTGCTCAGAACCCAGTCAGTTCTCCTTCCCTCACCATATATTTGACCCCTCCGCCTTCTCTCCTCTACCCACCCTTTCCACCCTTACTCTATGGCAACCACTACACTGTTGTCTGTGTCTATGAGATTTGGTTTCTTTGTCTTATTACTTTGTTGCTTTCAGTTTTGTATCTCACATGAGGGAAATCATATGGTTCTTGACTTTTTCAGCCTGACTTATTTCACTTAGCATGATAATTTCAAGATTCATCCACATTGTTATAAAAGGCAGTATTCACTTTTTAACATGATCCCTACAATAATTTTCCCCCAACTTCCCATACTGTATTGAACAACAATCCATGTTCTTTTAAGAGAATACTGGTAACCTCTCTCAGTATTGAGATCTTTGCTCAAAAACACAAAAACACACACTCACTCTCACCATATCCACTTGTGATGAGTGTAGAGTTCTGGAAAATGACTGGCCAGTGTTAGGATTTAGTTTTCAATCAAGAAACTGAATAAAACCCTCTCTGCTAAGGGGGTAAAATTCAGGAACCGGGGAAGCCGGGATGGCTCAGTGGGTTAAGCACTCACTTTGCAGCGCCGGGATTGAATCCTGGCCCCGGCCCGTGTGGACCCATGTGCTGAACTGGGGAGTTCCCCCAGTTCAGTTCACTCTCCGTCTCTGTATCTCTCTCTCTCTCTCTCTCTCTCTCTCTCTCTCTCTCTCTCTCTCTCTCTCTGTCAAAACAATAATAAATAAATAAATAAATTCTAAAAAAAAAATTTTTCAGGAACCTAGTACAATTTGTGCTTTATCTTAAACAAGTGAACCAGAAATGGAGAACTTAACAACACTTCTGGAATCAGAAATTTTTTGATTTGGTTTGATTCTTTTGTCACATGTTATTAAGAAAACCATTTGTTTATTCTAAGCCTAAGTTTCTATTTGCAAAATAAAAGCAAAAAACAAAAATGCTGCCTGGATAGTTTCCTTTTGCCCTTTTCCTACCCTCTTTCCCCATCTTGTGTGCTGTAGGATGCTGAACTTTCTGGCTGTATCAAACTGGGCTGCCCTGCCAATAGGAGGAACTGGTAGTATTTCTGAGTCTGGAAAGAGACAGAGACCAGTTTTTATCTCTCTCGCTTTCCCATCTGCCTCTCTCCCAGGCCACTGATTAGTGGTGGCCAAGTTCCTCTATTACACCTGTTCCCACAACTCTCCTCCTCTCTGCCTCCCCACAGCTATGGCTTCCTCTCTGTCCTAGTCCCCATGTCCTCTCTTTGCTTCTTCACGACTAGAGGTGATAAATGCAGAGTGTTGCTACTGTCTGTGTGTTTCCTCCAATTGTTTATCGGTTTCCTTTAACTCTGACAACCCCTGAAAAGTCCCTTCAGTAAACTCCTCTATTTCCATTCGAGTGCGCCATCTCTTTGCTGCCAGGATCAACTCATTAAAAGGCTACAGCACGGAGACATTGTAGTTGCTTGTGATAGGATTCTTCCCCATGCAGGTCATGTCTTAGTTGTATGTATGTAGACAATCATTAGGCAAGCTGCAGAGCAGCTGATTTTTGTAATACTTGTCTCTTTTCATTTTCTCACATACAATCCAGGTTGCTCATTATATTAGACAACCACTGGCAGGCAGTTATGATATTTTTCATTAGACCTCTCTTTACTAATTTATCTGTATTTAGTTCTTTTCATCTTTCCTCCAAAATCAATCCATCCCAGCCCCTTAATCTGGTGGCTCCTCTCTGAATATCTGTTCCAGAGAGATACTCAGCAAACAATGAGGGGCCCAGAAACAACCACTATTTACTGGACTTGCTGCCTATACTTTTGTCAGTTTTCCTAATGCAATCTGGTGAGTTCATCCTATGTCAGGGGTGTCTTATCTTTTGGCTTTCCGTGGTCACACTGGAAGAAGAAGAATTGTCTTGGGCCACACATAAAAGGCACTAATACTATGATAGCTGATGAGCTAAAAAAAAATTACAGAAATAGATTATAATGTTTTTAAAAATTTTACGAATTTGTGTTGGGCTGCATTCAAAGCTTTCCTGGGCAACATGCAGCCTGTGGACCAAGGGTTGGACAAGCTTGCCCTATGGTCTCTCTTTATTGTATGCTTTTTTTTTTTCTCCATGAAGTATTTAGGTTACTTTCACCTGTTATAAAAATAAAGAACCTGGCATCTGAGTATGTGTCATATGGCAAAGAGATATGTCAAATTAGTAAATTTATTTTCTCTGCCTCGGCTCACCTACCACATTGATCTTAGAGATGACAGCATTATATAAGCAACAAAGGAATTTAACTAATATGGCATAATCCCAACACTTTTAGAATGCCTTTTCTTAGAACTGCAATCAGTTCCCTAGAGATAATAATATGAAACTGCATATTGACAACAATTGAATAAACCTTTGATAATCTTTAACACATGTACCCTTTCTCCATGTGATCCTCATACATTCCCTTGAAAAGCATGTAGACTCTCAGTTAATGAGCATCCATGGGGATTGGTAGATGCCTAGTAAATGTAAGTAGGCTTTCTGTTCATCGAACTCAAGCAATTGGCACTCTCAAGCAGCTGGCAGTCTCTGTTAATCAGTTCTCAAGCAACTAGAACTCTCATTGTTTGAGATTTTGCCAGTTTATTGAGTTCCAGTTAATTTAATGAAGAGACTACTGTATTAATATTTCTTTTCTATAAATAAGAAAATTGAAACTTAGAGGTATTAGGTGTTATACCTAAGATCACCTGGTACGTAGCAGAGACAAAACTAAAACGCAAATCTTTTGGCCTCAAATTTGATTCTTCTTCACTCAGTAACTGTTCATGAAGTATCAAGCATGTGTGATGTACTGAATTAGGCCTGGAATGAGCTTCTGAACACACACAAAAATAAGATATAGTGTCCATTCCATTAGAGGAGTTCTAGTTGCCTTGAAAACAATCTATAGTTGAGGCACATGCAGGGTTATAGGCATTCACAAAGTTCTGTGGAGCTACAGAGGAGGTAGAGAAAGAAGACGACACAGAGGAGTCAGAGCTGGGTTCAGTCTTGATTGGCAGATACAAGTACCTCAGAAGAACCTAACAAAAGACTTTTGTTCTTTGTCTATTAACTACATGCTACATAATGTATCTCTGTATTTTAACTCAGGCCCAAAATCCATCCACATTTGACTGAGAATTTTTTTGACGGAGAGACTACTAGAAAATATATAAATCCTACATGTCCATCTCCTACAACATGATCCATTCCATAAGCATGTTCAAGCAATGATACCCTAGTCAGTAGTTAACCTTTATTCCCTAAAGTTAAGAAAGTTTATATGCTATGCAGTATGGTAGCCACTTGCCATGTGTGGCTATTTAAATTTAAATTAGGATTGGAAGCCAAGATGGCTCAGTGGGTTAAGTGCTCACTTTGCAACCCCAGGGATCAAGGATCGAATCCTGGCCCTGGCCCGTATAAACCCATATGCTGAACTGGGGAGTGCCCCCAGTTCGGTTTTTAATGGGGCAAGACCCCGGCCCAGTTCCTGCCCTGTGCAGCCCCAAGCCCACCTGTGGAATGAAACTATGTGGAAAAACTGATGATGTGAAACTATAGAGACTGTTCTGGACCCTCCCCCTTCTCTCTGTCTCTGTCTCTGTGTGTATCTCTCTGTCAAAAACAATAAAAAAAAATTTTTTTTAATAAATGAATCTTAAATTAGGTAAAACTAAAATTAAATTATTAATAAATTAAAACACAGTTTCTCAGTCACACTCATCACATTTAAGCTGCAAAAAGCCACATGTGGCTAATGGCTCCTGTATTGAACAGAGCAGGTATAGAATGTTCCCAACACTTTGTAAAGTTCTGCTGAACAGAACTGGTATACATTTGAAATGCATTTTGCTTAAAATCATTGAACCAAGGAAACAGGTTCATATAATAAAAACATAAAATAGAAAATCATTAAGAAATTATAGATGAAATTAATCTCAATTCATTCATTCATTGTTCTGTACGAATTAACAGGTACATATTAAGTGCTTACCATATGCCAGGCATTGCATTTGTAATAGGAGACACTATGAGCAAAACAACATGATTCTTGATCTCATTCATCTGAAAGCCTAAAGGGAATACTGACTATAAAATATATAATTTCAACAGAATGTGATTAAATATTTACTCCTACCTTGAATTTTGTTGCAATCACAACAAATGACAACTCTCTCACATTTGCATTTGCAAAGAGGAGCAGATATTTTTGTCTCCTGAGAGGTTACTGTCTTTCTGAGTTACATAGATCCCTTGTGAACTAAAGGAAAGTCGTCTAAATTCCTGTAGGCTTTTGAGGTATGAGTTTATTAACAAGCACCTGAGTGTTTTTACTTCACATAAATTCAAATATGAGTTCTTCAAACATAAGTGCATTTTGTAAAAGGTGACACTAAGTTAGTAAATAGTCTATCTTGTGCCTAGGGACATAAGAGAAAACAGTTTTTAATGAGAATCCCCCCAAAAAAGTGGGGGGTTGAAAATCAGCCTTTAGTTAGATTGGTCAAAGTCACCCTAGCTGGTGGTGGGGGAACAGTTCTTACTTTTAGCTGTGCAAGCTAAATGTTACTCAGAAGAGCAAGCACTAGTTCTAACCTACAACCTTGGTGGTTAGTGGGCTGGACCTTGATCCTGGCATTGTTTTAAGGTCTACCTTCTACAGAGGATCCAGGAGAAAAGACAATGAAATACTCCTATAAGAGCAAAAGTTGACTTGCCAAGATTCCTATTTATGTTTTGGTTTGTTTTTATTCCATTTATTGGGTGACATCGGTAAATAAAATTACATAGGTTTTCAGGTATACAATTCTGTAATACATCAGCTGTATATTGCATTGTGTGTCCCCTACTCAAAGTCAAATCTCCTTCTGTCCCTATCTCTTTGACCCCCTTTTCCCTCCCCTACCTCCCTCCCCTCGTTTCCTCTGTTAACCACTAAACTGTTGTCTGTGTCTATGAGTTTTTGTTTGTTTGTCTTATTCCTTTGTTGCTTTCAGTTTCTTAGTGTTACTTCAAAACTCCTGCTCCTTAAAGAAATTACTAATTATTTCTGCTTAGAAACAATTGACACATATTCTTGAAGGAAAAACAACTGAGAAGTTAAGAATGTTAAATAAATGTTTCTAGAAACAAGTGTTCCCTGGACTGTGTTGTGTGTGTATGTGTGTGTGTGTGTGTGTGTCTGAAGAAAATTGACTCAATATTCTTTAAAAAATAATAATTTGAATGTCTTTAAGCAAGACATTCTCCACTTAGCTACTAGTTTCATCAGGCCCTACCAAGTCTCAGATGACCCTGTTATGTATATATGTAACCTGCATGTTCCTTTTAGACTTGGGAGCACGCGATTCTTGATTTATAATGACTCTACCTATTGTCTTTTTTCTTTGCTATGCAACATTCAATGTGTGTTTTCAACATGAATTGGACAGAACAGAAAGGGAGATTTCCTTTCTAGACCTTAAGAAACTATACATACAGTGTTCACTATTTTCCCCTAATGATTAGCATAATGCTTTGCATAATACGTTCCTGTTACATCAGTAAGTAAAGAATGGATGTGGGATGCCATGATAGCTCAACAGGTTGCTTTCCTTGTAACCGCGAGGTCTGGGGATCAAATCCCAGCCCTGGCCCACTGCAAACCCATATGCTGTGCTGTGGAGCAACTTGTGACTGCCAGGATGGCAGGACATCTAGTGTTCCATGTCTGCCCATGCAGGGGGTCCCCATTTAGGTTCTCGTCCTGCAGGGCCCCACATCCACCTGTGTGGAATGAAACTATGTCACAACCAATGATGTACAACTATGGAGTCTGCTATGCGCCCTCCCTGCTTCTTCTGTCTGTCTCTCTCTCAACTTCTCTCAAACAATAAAAAAAATTAAAAAAAAAAAGAATATATAAATAAATACTTAACAATAGTAACTGCATTTTAGGCACTTGTCATTATTTCACTTTATTATTCTTTCAAATACTGTGGATATGAGAAGGTTGAAAGCATAAAAAGAAAAACCTGTGGGCTTCCTCATGCAAAGGAACCTGCGTGCCCCACCTTCCTGCAGCTGGACGGGAGGTGACCTCTGAGTACTGTGAAGTAAAGGGACATGGCAACGTGTTAGGCTTCTGGGCCAGAAGAGTCAGAGCAGACAAGCCCCACCAAGTGGAGCGGCTTCCCAGCGGCAGCGCTGCGCTGAACGGCGAGGGTTCATGCTTTTCGTGGTATCGCCTCTTTTGAGTTCCATCGACAAAGAACATCTACATAAATGGAGTTTATTAACGGTGTTTTTTTGCTTCCTATCTCTCAGTGGGCATTTCATTCGGGTTTCACTTCAGCACTAAAACCAAATTTGAGAGAGAAGGAAAAAAAAAAGGCCTTGCAAAACAAGAAAAGTCTGAGCATCTACTACTTATTAGATGCAAGGCTATGAATGCTGGTTCTTCAGCCTATCTAGTCTTTTCTACTCTGACAACTGAAAAGGTTAAAGATGCACCACAATTCAAGAGGAAAGCATTATATATATACATATATATATACACACATAAGAGTAATGTAAAATCTTTACATTTTTTGAGCAGAAAGGTGGCCTGTGAACACTGTCCACACATTTCATTAGGATTATGCCGACCTAGTGAGAAGTCACAAAAATTGTCATGATGTTGCCTCCCATGTTTGCTATCCATCTTCCTTCCTCCGTGAAACAGCACCAAAATGGAACAGAAGAATTTTCTTTCTATCTTATTCTTTCTGTCCACGTCTCTCTCTCTTGTCCATATTCCTGTCTGGGCAGTTGTCCAAAGTTACAACGCGCTCAGAAGACTATGACCGGAAAGTATGGTGTAATTTTTATAATGCTTTAATCGCTACACCTTGACGTAGTTTCACAGTTTTAATGTGGTGTTTTGATTTCACCTGATCATAAGCAGAAAGAGAACTTGGTCTGCTTTGCAATTAATCATTTCTGCATTACATTTTCCAGAAAACAATATAAGAAACAAAGGAACAGGAGTCATCCTATCCCTGCTCTTGATGGGCAAATAATTGGCCGGGCCTGGCTTTTGTCATTGTGGAGGGCAGTGGCCCTGACTAAGGTTTATTAATACAGGCTCTTTAGACAGACATGGAACACAAGATGTCCTGCCCATCCTGAAGCCCTGGGAAATTCACAGGTCATGCCTCTCTTTCCTTGCCCATTCCTTTTCACTACAGCTTCCTCCGCACAAGCACTCTTTGTCCAAAAATACTGATTTTGATCTTTCTACTATTAAATACCATACAATTCCTAAGGCTTGAACACTACATGTTTCTTTGCTCTCGGTTCAATATGCTCAGTGGGAGAAATTTGTCACCAGAGTTGTTGCTGTTGGAGAAATATAGAGATCTCCTCTCCCATCAGTCCCCAAGGCATCTGTTGCCTGGACTTCTGTTTGTACTAATGAAATACGCCATCTGCATTGTGTAGGCTTTTACATTTCAGGAGGAAGCAGAGCAGGAAATCCCGACGCAGAATCCATTAGCCATATAGTGCCCCTTTGTGCCCCTTCATACTTGACTCAAAGACCAAACCCTCCTGACCACCTGTGGCCGCTGCCATGGGCACAATTTTAGTGCTGGGCAAACTCATCTAAACAGACCATCATTTCATTGTCAGTTGACTCACAATCTACTCCTCCATTTGAAAAAAAATATTGCAGACCTGGTTTTCCTCTGCCTAAATGGTTGGTGGGTGAGTCAGAGTCCTCTTAGATACAAATGAAAGAAATCCAACTATATCAAATGTGAACACTCAAGAGGATATATAGCCCATGCAATGAAAAGTTCAAGAAATGAATCCCCTGAGGTCCGACCACCTCCAGGTGCTGACATGTTGTCAGAAATCAGCCTCTCACCACCTCTCAGCTCCGTTTCCTTTGCTGTTGGATTACACTCAAGCAAAGTCTCACCAGGATGTCATTTTCTCAGACTTGGTTTATATCTCACCTCTTTACCAGCCCTAGTTCGAACCCTCCAAAGTAATTAAATCTGCTAGTAGAGGGGAAGAAAGAAGAAAAAAATAATTTTCATTGTAGATTTTAAAATATGCTTTTTACAATTATGCAGAAGAATTAAGAAGGTTCAGAGATGAATGACAAAAGTTCCTAGGATGGACACAGATACAACAAAGATATATTAGAAGTGTTGTTCTTGTTGAACTCCAGAATCATGCTACGTTGTACATGTCATGCACTCAGCTGAGCTTTAGAGTTGGTTTTTAAAAAAAGGGGGGTGGGGTGGGGACATGGTTTATATATGAGATCTACATTTCAACAGTCCTAAGACTAACCCGATTATCCCTTCCAAAGAATTGTGAAGTATGGGACTTGGAATCAAAAATACTTTGCTATGGCTGAGGACTGTAAAAGTTAGCCTTGCCTAGCCTTGATTTTTGTTTTATTAGTAAAGCGAAGAGTGGCATGCTTGTTTTGTGGCACTATTGAGACAATCGAATTCAAGAATCCAAATATATCCTTGGCCAAGAAATAAAGCTCAGTGAGTGCTAGAAGCCTCTAGAAACTTTTTTCTTTACAAAATGAAATGTCTAATCCCCACAGAGCTTAACCAAGCAGTCCATGCCCAGGGCTGGTCAGTAGAGCTAAGAAAAACATCTTGGGATTTCTTAGGTGTTGGGTAGTTTTTATATTTCCTAAGGACCAAACAGGTAGATCTATAAGAAATTAAGTCAAAATAACTTTCAGTTAGATAAAATAGGTGCATTGACCACTGAGACAACACAGTGGTGGAAAACGACAGGGGCTAGACAGTAGAGGAATCCATTTAGAGCTTAAACTGAACCCAGCTAAACATAACCTGCCACTCACTCAGCAGAGCCTTTCATGGCCTTTTCCAGTTCTTTCTGATGTCTGCCTTTTCAGAGCAAAAAGCACATGACCGCTCGGATGAATGCCAAGCTTTTAATCATGGGATGCTCTGTAACATATCCCCCATGCTAGCACTGTTTCCCATTCTACTTCATAAAGGCATTGCCCTACCAAGTAAACATATTTAATGTCAGAAATCATTAGAAGCAAAGTCTTCATGGGCAGAAATGGGATGATTAACTCTCTTGCATCACCACACATCATAAATACATCATACACTGATAAATCATAAAGTAACTCTTATGGCATTATATACATAGCAGCAACTTAATGTGTTGAATGAATAAATGCATGGATAAAGAAACAAACTAAAAGAAATTCACCTGCCTGTAGCAAATGTCTAGAAGAGATGATTGCAGAGTACTATATTATTCTGTTCTCTGAGGTAAGAGTCTGATTTAGACTGGCATATTCAAACTAAGAAAGAGCACATTCAGACTAAGCAAATTTGCAACAGTGATACTTATTAGTTTATAGAAAGAGACCAAAGACTTATAACATGGGTCACTTGAAATAGGTCTGAAGCAAAGACCCAGAAAATTCATAGCAGTAAGCAATCTCATAAAGCACAGGATAACCTAATAGATCTCTCCCACCTGTTATTTCTCTAAGGGAGGATTCCTTCCATGAAACCAGCGATGACTAACTTGAGAGGCAAAGCACGACTGCTTAAACCAGCCATGCATCACTGGCACCAAATTGCTACAACTGAAAATGCAGAAAGCAAGCTAACCACATTCAAGAAAACCCATTTAATTTCCATAGAACATCCTTTCTTATAACATGCTCCTTGTAGAGGTGACCACAGTGAGAAACCTCCTAAGTTCCACATTTCAAGTCTAAAGTGCAAACAGCAAAAAGAACTGATCTTCATGGAAGAGCAGTGGCAGGAAGATGGGAATATGGTATCTTTGCTTAGGGTCTGTATGGAGAAATGAAATGGATTGAGAGCAAAACAGAAGCAGCACTTGGAAGGCGAAGTGCAAGTTAGAAATTAACATTGTGGAAATCACAAATGTCTTTGGAGCCAGAGTATTTAAATTTATAATGTGCCACTTACTGAGTGGGTCTAATCTCAGGCAGGTTACCTCACTTCTCTGAGCTTCCATTTCCCTTATAAACTGAGGACAAAATCAACTATTTCTCTGAGTTGCCCTAGGATGGCATGAGGTCATTCTTAAGCATGTCTGGCATACAGTAGGAAGTTGTTAAATATAATTCTTTTCTGGCTCTTTTCAGAGACATTTTGGATTAAACAAAAAAAAGGTAGGAAGTTGGGAAGATCCATAACATGCACGTACTTAAGCAGAGCAGAGCAGGAGTTCAGAACTGCACTGACCACAGAACATAAGCATTCTGCCTGCCCTCTGTGAATGAGGCTTTCACAACACAACATTCATACAGTAGTGGGTTGGGGACCATCTCATCTAGCTTTTCAGTTATTTCAAGAGAATCTTAGATGGTTCCTGTTATCACCTTCTTGGTAAATACAGGGTGGCCCAAAATTAGGTATACAGTGTCATTTTTATTTTGTTGTGTGTCAGTGCGTGTATGTGTACCCATATCACCTGTTATGATGAATTTCATTGATTCAACAGTGTACCTAATTTCGGGCCACCCTGCATATCCATAGTAAAATGGCTAACTGTGATTTATCCACATTATAGAACACCATTCCTAGTAAAACTCACACAGTATTCTTTAAGTTATATCATGGCAATTACCTAAGAAATATTATCTAGGGGAACTGGGATGGCTCAGCGGGTTAAGTGCTCGCTTCGCAGCCCCAGGGACTGAGGATCAAATCCTGGCCCCCTGCCCATGCAGACCCATATGCTGAACAGGGGTGTGCTTCTCATGCTGCAGGCCCCCAGTTCAGTTCTTTTGCCCCTGGTTCGGTCCCTGGCTCAAGGGGGCGTGCCTCCCATGCAGGAGGCCCCCAGCACAGTTCCGGCCCTGCGCACCCCCCGCCCACCTGTGTGGAACGAAACCATGTTGAAAACTGATGATGTACAACTATGGAGACTGCTCTGGGCCCTCCCCCTTCTCTCTGTCTCTCTCTGTCTCTCTGTCTCTGTCTCTGTCTCTGTCTCCCTCTGTCTCTGTCAAAAACAAAATAAATCTTTAAAAAAAGAAATATCTAGAAAAAAACATGCATAACAATATATATGCATGAACCTGTTATTTAAAGAACAAAAAAAAATGCATTTGTATTTCCTTGTCTAGGTATCTCCACACATAACACATACAAACCATCTGGTAAAAATGCATACTGGACCCCCTTTGGTAAAAGAAATGTGGTTTGGGCACAGGGAGAAGAGACCAGAGGAAACCAATATTTGTGTTAATTATTGTTATCTTTTAAAAAAATTTTGTTCATGTATTAATTTTATAACCAAAAAAATAAAAGGAGAAAAAGAAATGAAGGTGAGTACATCTACATGCAGACATTAGCGGGTGTATGGGGGCATGTCCCAGGGAAGGGCACTTGCTCCAAGAGCATAGGTGTGCCAGTCTGCACTTAGTGCCAGGCTTGAGACGTGCCATGGAGACTGGTTCTGGCCTCGCCTACTGCAGAGGGCACAAACAGTCCACCTCATACAGGAAAATATCCTTTCAAATTACATTTCGTTTCCATCACCCCTTAGCCCGATACAACCCAGTTCCTACCTTACCTGACCTTGGTCAACCTCCATATCTCTTCTGTGATTTTCTTCAAGTAAAACCATCCAAAGTCTGTTTTCTATCTCCTTCTTTTATTTCATTTTTTTTTTCCCCATTCAGAAAGGGAACTGCTGAGCAGAAAGTAGCAGGAGTTCTGCTCTGATGTCAGTGTTCTGTTTTTCTGATTGCGCGGCCAGGAAAGGTAGGGAAGCAGCTATTCAAATTAATTATAGATAAAAATAGGGCATTTGACTGTGTGTGTGTGAATCAGTAGAAGGAAAGAACATAAGACCCTATTCTTAAATGATTCATAAATGAGTAGCTGCAGTATTTAGTTATTCTTTTATGAAATAAAAAGCTTTTAAGTTCACTTTCTTTAGCTTTGATATTGATGGTTGTACAATAGCATGATGGCAGCCTCAGGAAAACCTCAGTGTCATTATACAATGTCTATCACTACTTTATGAACTAAAAACAAAAAGGGGAAAATTTTTCTTGTTTCTTAATTCAAAGTGAGGCAGCAATTTAACATTTGTCTTACAGCCTGAAATTGCAGCTGGGGATAAACTATAAATTGGACATAAAAAGGGGCAAAAAAAAAAAACAAGTCTCAAATTGGAACAATAAATTCCAATAAGTTCCTCAGTGTTGTTGATGTCATTCTAGACATTATTAGAGATGCACAGACAATCTCAGTCATTTTGACAAGCCCCTTCTGTTCATTGTTCCTGCTTTTCCAGTGATGGTTTCAATCTCATTCAAGACAAGAAAATACGTTTCCCCTCCTTCTTTTTCACTCCTTCTAACTTCTAAAAAATATGGAGCAGAGACAATCTGACAAAAGGAAAAAAAAAAAAAAGTAAGAAAACAAGCAAGCTAACTGAATTGAGGCCCAAAGTGTTCAATTAATGTAAGGTGACCAGATTTTAACATTGGTAAAGCGGGACACCATTGACCAGGGGGAGGGGGTTCTTGATTAAAAATTTGGTCTGTCTCCCACTGTTCCCTAACTTGTCAAGCATTCTTTCCAAAAATTGGGACTTTTTTAAAATGCCACGGGACACAGGACAAATTGTTAAAAATCGGGACTGTCCCGCCAAAAGTGGGATGTCTGGTCACCTTAAATTAATGAGCTAAAGCAATTCTAACTTAGAAGTGGGTACATGGTAAAAGATTCTAGATGGTGGTGTATGTCCTCACTAAAAAGTGAAATAATTGTTTCTTGAATTCACAGTTTTGCCCACAAACGATGTTCAATGTTTAGACTAGATGACACACTGTTCACATGGTAATGAGGCAGTATGGCAGATGACCATGCTGTTCAATAAATAGTAAGACAAAAACTAAAATGGACTAGAAAGTTCATTTTTGAAAGTATGTTCAACTAGAGATCCTCGAATAAATGGAAAGTCTCAAGTCAGCAAGAAATATAAAATATACCTGAACTCATTTCCATAGCCCAACAATTGCCCCAAACCTAGCATGTGACATAAACTAAATAAATGCAATGCAAAGTAAATTAATATCAATATTATAAACAAGACTCAGGTTGATGCAGAGTCAAAGATTATCACAGGATAATTTTGAGCATGTTTAATTCAACTCAAACTGTGAATGTCTTTCACCTATAGAATATAGCTTAGTGTTTAAATGTAGGGGCCTCAGCAATAGCAAATAAGGGCTTAAATTGGTGAGTTATCATTTATTAGCTAGATGACTTGAACACATTACCCTTTCTAAAGCTTCAGTTTCCTCTTCTGCAAAATGGAGAGAAAACTACAACTGACCTATGAAGGTTAGAGTGAGGATTAAATAATAAAATATACGAAAACTTTGCATGGCGCCCTAGTGTTCATGTGTTTATGGAGGGTGTTGTCACTGTTCTTGCTGAGCACAAGGGAGCAGATGTGTGCAGCTGGCCTCGACATGTATGACATGTTCCAACAACAGAGTTGCCAGTTTTGACCACCGTTTGCAATGGAGACACCTCAATTTAATGTACCCAAATCTCATTCCCTCCGCAAGTCTGCTTCTATTGTTAGCACAAGGTATGTAATGGGGAAAGACAGCTGACAGAGTCAAAGCTGGGCAATTTTGAAATTTATGTTTTTCTCCCAATTTGGTGACTGTTAAGCTAGCTCCAAAGTGTTCATAAATGATCATGAAAAACTGAAAAGGATGATAAGCCTATCATGAATAACGTCAGCTCTTCCCTGTCTCCTTTTTCCTGGGAACAGGAAGCCACTTGGCTCTGAGCACTGGTCTAATTACTGGTGGCGGGCCCTACCAAAAAACATTAAAAAAAAAAAATGCTAGTCTAGTCTATGAGTCAGTGATCCAGCAGCTTGAGAAGTTATGTTAGCGTGAAACCAAAAGGGAAAAGAATAAAAAGAGAGAGAGAGAAAAGAAAAACATCCGAACATCCAAACCTGGTAAATAACCAGGCTGCCTGTGTATGAAATGTGCAATTTTCTCTTTACAAAACTCACAGAGCAGACAGCACTGCTATAACCTGATCAATGCAACCGCCAGCTTTCAGGTGAGCTAAATGCAACTGTTGAGAGCTGAACTCGCCACGCTGCCCACTCCTCCCAGCTTTCTCAAAAACAAAAATGCCCGTTTGCCTTATTTCCAGAAAGGTCTGAAAGCTCACCAATTTGCTCAGCCAGAAATTTTCAAGGATGAGAATGATTTCTGGCCACTTCAATATGAAAAGTGCCTTGGTCGGGCCACTGAAAGTTGGATTAACTTAAAACCACGCACCTTGTGATGCCTGTCTCGCTAGAAGGGCTTCCTTAGAAATGGCAGAGCCAAAGGGACTGGCTACCTCTCTGGTTCTCCTTCTTGTAATTCCAGAGACAACTGAGCTTCATTCAAACTTGCTAGCTCAGCCTGATTTTAGGTTGTCAGTGTAATATTAATCAATTATAACCTCATGACTCACCAGAATAAATCCATTTCCCCAGCATCCCTGAGATTCACAGCATGATTAAAATCAAGCTAGAATGCCTCCACAATGAAGAGCTAAGGAACCTACAGACTCACAATGACACAGAGATTCAATTTAAAACATTATCAGTATGAAAAAATCCACTGGGATCTACTCTGCAGATGTTAACATTTTTGCTTTTTCATTTATTTGCTTATTTTGATCTTTCCTAACCAATAGAACCATTTCACAAAACTGTCACACAGTTGTTAGACGAATCCTTAGTAGCGATGTAAAGCCCTCTCTTTAATTTATGGAAGAAAAAAAACAAAAAAATAAAAAAGGTGTTTTTCGGGATTAAGCACTTTACCCACCACTGAATATTTGCAAAGCTGGGCCTCAAGCTCAGTATTCTGTCCTGCTTTTCTCCCTTCCCCACAAACACTGTGATCTGTGGCTTATTTTGCAAAAGGACTGAAGATGCATGTGATTAGTTGGTGTCTTAGGAAGTGCTAGTGAGCTCCCCAAATGTGCCCTCTGAATAAGTCAGGTAGTTGCATTCAGTCCCCTAGTCCCAAGAAGCAATATCTCACACCCTGGCAACACCTCCCCACTCATCCTCTGTAAACGAACAAGGGAGGGGTGGTCCATACTCAGTCTTACACCTGGCTCACCTGTCTTCCTAGTGGCGGCTATATCATCTTTGCTATAAAAAAAACTGCTTAATGTTTTGAATATAGGTAAAGTCTCTGAAAACTGGGCAACTGAGGCGATATTAGAAGGCTGCGAAGCTAATGATAATGGCAAACAAGGGGGTAAATTAGCTGTTAGCCTACTAAAAATTCAGTATTTTTTGGTCATAATAGGAAAACTAATTCAGTGCCACAGACATCTACTTGCTTGTGTCATAACCGAATCATTCAGAGTTTTTATTTTTTTTCCTTGGTTACTAATAACTGAAATTTAATGGGATTTCAACATTTCCAGCAAGGAGGCACACATCCCCAACTCCCACAGAAACGTAATTGACCAAGATTGTATTAAACCATCATTATGGGAAATGCTTCAGGTCCCAGAAGAAAGGCTACCAATGCTTCTAAACTGGAATGTTCCTCCTTCTTCCGTCCCTAAGGTGATTTGCCAATAAACTAACAGTTCGGCAAATGTCTATAACACATGATTAAACATGATTCAATCTGATTAAAAGCCTACTTAAGGTCACATTTATCTCTGCTTTACTTTATTACCTCTCTTTGACCTACTTGTCCTTTCCTTCCCTTCTAGTATGTCTTTGCTCTGGAAGAGTCTCTGGGTGTGGGTGTGGGTGTGGGTGTGGGTGTGGGTGTGGGTCTGTTTTTCTTAAGATTTATTTTTATTGTTTTTGACTGAGAGAGATACAGAGACAGAGAGAAGGGGGAGCACCCAGAACAGTCTCCATAGTTGCACATTATTGGTTTTTCCACATAGTTTCATTCCATAGGTGAGGGGCTACACAGGGCCGGAACAGGGCCGGGGTCTTCCCCCTAGTGAAAACTGAACTGGGGGCACTCCCCAGTTCAGCGTATGGATCCACACAGGCAGGGGCCGGGATTCAATCCTCTGTCCCCAGGGCTGCAAAGTGAGCACTTAACCCAGTGAGCCATCCCGACTTCCCCTGGAAGAGTCTCTCGAGTCAAAGCTTTCCTTTTCATTTTAAGCCTGACCTACTCCAAGGAGACCAACAATCACTTCACCCTATCTAAAACAAAAATGAACAAATAAACAACAACAACAACTTCAAATATAAAAATTGCAATTGAATAAAACACTTAGATCATCAGCCTAGAAAAAGCAGACTTCCTAGGACTTCTAGGTCATAGGGTCTGCCTCTTTGAAAATTTGCCCGGACTATCCAGAATATTTCAATTCATAAACAAGAAAAGTCTTATTAGATAGCCAGAGATCTCCTTTATTAAAATTCTTGGATTCTAGATAGTAATCAAATTTTAATGTGCCACAAAATAATCTGACCTCCTGTTGATCTTTAAGAGAAAGAACCCCTGTGATCTTTTGCATTCTTATAATTTGCTCAAAGCCATTTTCAGCCGCTGGGATGAAGTCGGAAATGTTACTTAGGACCCCTTCCCTGCACATGGAGATCCTGTCTCCAGGCCTCTACCCTCGTTATGCAACACCAGGGAGAGGAGACACAACAGTTCTGCTCGTTGCCAGCACACTCTTTTGATGGATGTGGATTTCATCTCCTCTAATTGTGGGCATTTCCCTGCATCACAGTTATGAGGGAGGATCTGTGACCTCAACATAATTGCATTAATGAATCAATTCCAAGCAGAAGGGGACACAGTCTGTCCATGACAGAAAAATGCATCTAAAGGATTTGTTAGGAACTAATGAGTAAATTGGGAGAATACTGTAAGCACTCTACTTGCCATAAATAGCAACAGCAAGGGGACAGAGTATAACTTCAGCACCATGGGCAAGTAGCCTTTCCTGCCCCCACCGGCTAAGCTGAGGCCAGCAGTGGTTAACATGATTTACAGATCTTTGGTGGCTTCAGCAGCAAATGAGATACCAAACTCAATCCTGTCTGTGACAGGCTGGTTATTCAGAGGAGATGTGTAATTGCAAAGAATGTGCATGGTACATTGGCTCTTCAAGGAAGGTTGCTGACAATAAGCCAAATCTTGCCAGATAAGAGAAATTAGCTGATCCGACATTCTATGTTGCCATGTAGGGCATTTTTTTTTCTTATGTCTCTGGGATCAATGACTGCATTTTCCCTTGCATACAACTCCCTTTGCTTTCAGTGCCATGTTTCAAATTTTAATTCTCCAGGATATATTTGCTTGACCCTGCATAGGTTCTGAGCCCCCGCTACTTTGATTTCCTTAGCAGACATGTTGTTGGTAGGCGTTTCCATGGGGCTGGCGTGTCTTTTAGTTCACTTAAGTGTTGGTGAGTCTTTTTTTGACTATCTTTCCCACATGGCATAATCTTGCCTGGTCTGGTTAATTTTTAAGATGGTAGGAAGATGAAATCATTTTCCTGAAGATAGTAGAGGAGCTTAAACAATAGAATGAGAATTCCTCATGTCTTTTGTGTGCCTGTCATGCCTTTCTGAATCTATGTGACTTCACTACACTTCCTTTCTGCATGAACTGCCACCCTCTCCTGCCCTCACACTCAAATTCTGCCTTTCCATAAGGCTTTCTTCCAAGTCATACCACCTTTCCTGGTTCCTTCCAACTGGTATGTAAAACCCACTTCCACCTCTGAATTTAATAGCATGCTGTCTTATTGAATTGGATCAATATGGCAAAAAAAGCTGGTTTTGTAGTCAGGCACACCTGGGTTTAATTCTTGCCTCTCTCATTTACTAGCTATGTGAGTTTGGGCCAATAATGTATCATCTTGGAACCTTGTCTTATTGTAAAATGGGGACACTAATAGTGTCTTCTTCTGTTTCAGGATTGAGTAAAAGTAGTTCTGCAAAATAGCTACAAAAGCCACTGGAACTCAGGAGGTTCTCAGCACACTTTCCTTTCCTTCCAGTGTTTTCACCAGATTATAAGCTTTCCAAGGTATGCATAAGGTTTTACAAAGCTCTGTAGGCCTGAAATAAATTCCACAACACTAATATCTCTGCTTAGGAGTGTTAATCCCTTCTTCCACTTAAAGATAAACTTAGCCTAAACCAAGCCCGACATGAAAAAATGAACACAAAAGCAACAAGGAACTAAAGTATCCTTTGGGAGGACAGGCTACAGGGCTGACATTACCCTCAATTCTCCTTTCACAGTTAGAAAATCCTGCAAAAAGCAAGTGTGAACTTTCATTGGCGTGGATGGGAGGAAAGGCAAAATGGGTGCGCTGTTAGGATTTTGGGATCGCTGGGCTAAGTGTTGAACTCCATCTCCACCATCTATCAGCTGTTAGCCTTTGGACAAGTTTTGAACCTCAGTTTTTTATTCTGTAAAATAAAATTAACAACAGTTCCTCCTAAAGATTAATCTAATGTAGAAGTTCATAAAATATGCTTATCAACAACAGATAAGCAAACCAACAAAAACCTAGCCATAGCATAGGGGATAGCTGAACAATGGCCAGCACTATTTTTCCAGGATACATTTTCATAGCTGGGACTTCATTCATCCAAACATCCCTTTAATTCAGAGACAGAGCATTTCCCCTTGTCGACTTCTTGCCTCACAAAGCTGATGCATGCTGCTAATTAGCGTTAGTTATCCAGCATTTCTCCTTATTGTGCTTTCACTATTACCCCAGTATCTGATAAAGTTCCCCAGATTTTAATTCCACTTGATGATTGTATCTAGCGACCAGGCTCTGGGGAGGAACATACTTCGTTTCTGCAAACTTGTTTATTAGATGGTTACTGAAACACACAAAATGCACATTTAAAGCCTCTTTAAGCCAATAAATCATTCCCAAATAAGAACAATTTTTCTCAACACCAACCAGTCTGAGAGCATGAATGTGTATGAATACCAAGGCAATGTTGCAAGTTTCAGCTCCAATTCCAGATGCCAAACACAAGTCCGGCTGCAGCAGGCTCGTTTAGCTGGCTGCTACTGACAGCAGACTGGGTGAAATTGTGCTCAAGTACCACGTGCATGATAATAGCTGTCTAGATATAGCAAATAGATATAAGCAAATGAATTGTCTTGGAACTGGCTGCTGTCATTCACTTAAAAGAGAAAATCTCGGAGACTGACTACCTTTGTTCAAAAATAAATTTAACTAGAATGCAGTTGCTGTGGGACGAAAGAACATGGAATAAATCAGAAAGGCTCAAGCACGAGCTGCCACTTCCTTCAACGTTAAGAGGAATACAATCATTGGGCTCAATCACACATTGGCATAAAAAGGAAGGAGGAAAAGGCATACAAATCACTCTGTTGTTATCAAAGGCTCCATGCCAGCCTGAACAATATGCAATCGCCCTTTGTTCATTAGGGAGAAACCAGGTAGAGATGGATTAACTTATTAATCAAGAAAATGTTACACAAGAGCATGATTTAAGTTTTTATATTTTACCCACTTTTCCCAACTTGCCATTTATTTTGAAAATGGGAATGTGGACTTACTGTACCTTCAAGAGGCTTCTCTGAACAAACACCTTCGAAGGGAAATCTTTAAGACCCTCTCCAACTGTTCTTTTCATTCTCCTTTCTCACTACCCCTAACAACCTCTTTGATGCCTTGACTGAAATCTCCTTTCTTTATTAATTTTAGCTTCCCCTTCACTAGCACCATTGCTATTGTTGGGTCCTACACAAGAGACCATTGATCATTTTCTGAAGTTCACACAAGCTCTGTCCTGCTCCAGCAGGGGTTTCTGTGGGTGCTGATGAGGGTTTATTTACTGGAAATGGAATTCTGTTGTTCTGCATTACAGAGGAGATTCCATCCCCCGTAACTGACTTAATTGTGAGTTACGAGAACACAAATGTTCTCAGTAAAATGACCAATAGTGAAAAACTCTGGAAAAACCTATCCACTCAATGACCCTTCGGGACAAAGTAAATTTTTCATTAAAGTTGGAGTCTTCATCATGTGGCTGCTTTTATTTGCAGGAGTAAGTTGACTCTGCTAGAGAGTTACAGACTGCAGAACAACAGATAACTAGCATTTCTGGAAACCAAGTGCAGTATTTCAAATTAGCTTTAAAACAGAAAATGTAAAATAGTCTCCAAGAAGTGACAGAGTTAAATAATTTTAAGAGGTAAGCTGATGACCCCAAAATCTTCCAAAACCTACCCAGAGGAGCAAAGGCTGGGAACAATGTATTTTAGAGTTGCAAAAGGAATTCAGCCTCACGGTAGTGACCTCACATTGCTGAGAAGGGCTTCTATGCCGCACACAGACAATGACAGGAGCACAAAAATGCAAAGATCTTGGGACTTAGGACCTGTCTGATATCCACTTTGGTCCCCAATTTTAACCCTTACACAACTTAAAGCTGAACAGATGTCCTTATGGATGTTGTACCCTACAATTCCTTAGTTATTTTGTTAATCCTAAAAGGCCTAGATATTTTTTTTAATGTGGTAAAATATAAATAACATCAGTTGCTATTTTAATCATTTTTAAGTGTGTGATTCAGTGGCATTATTCACCATGTTGTATAGCCATCGCCAATCTATTTCCAGAATGTTATTGTTATCCCAAACAGAAACTCTAGAACTACAAAACAATAACGACCCATTCCTCCCTTCCCCAAACTTTCTGTTTCTATGAAAGCACCTGTTCTAGGTGCAAAATGTTAGGAATGGAGCTCTATTCAATGTTTCCATGTTGTCAATACCACACAGGTTCTTAGGCCCTGGGCACTCTGTCCAGCTCCTCACACTACCTATCCTTGTTCTGAGCTAACTAGCTTGTTCGCTGAGCATTTTGTTTGTTTGTTTGTTTGTCTGTTTGTTTGTTAATGCCTGTCCACTGGTATTGGCATAGCAGTTACTGCCATGCCCTCCTTCCCTGGGTCTCCTCCTGTGATCCATCAAGTCACATTTCTGCCTTATGCTCTGACTCATTTCCAATCCCCTCTCCCCTCCTATAACTAATCTACCAACCACAGAGCCTCCTTCAAACACTGCTGTCCCCCCATGGGCTGGCTTCAGCCCTTCTCTTCAGTGTTGCAGAAAATAGTCCCTCACTCTTTTACCATTAGGGCTATTTCTAGGCAGTCTATACTACACAAAAGGTATTACCATGACAATTCTTTTTGACTGAGTCATCTCCCATTCATTTACAGACTGGGCAGCTGAGGCACAATCATAGAAGAAAATCCCTTATCACCCTGTCCACTCCCTCCTTGAGGTCTGTCCCAGCCTCCTTTCAACATGAGCAACCACTGTCTACCAAAAACAGACCATTTCTTTTGCATCACTATTTCTTTCTTTTTAGAAGTAGTGAAATAAACCCGCAACACGGTAACCACTCAGATGCAGTTGAGTTGGAGCTGATGACGATGCTCTTTTGCCTAGCAGGGCAGGGTTTCCCACCTGCTGGTCAGTCTCTCTCCTTCCCCCAGCCCCCTCTTCCCTGCAACTCACTTCCTCATGCCCACCCCACATCCACACCTCCTCACCACAGTCATGTTTCTATCAATCCCAGGATTTCCCTGGATTTATTCCTACAACCAAACCTTGACCCGTGTATGTAAAGCTTCCCACATTTCCTACCCAAACCCACCTGTCCGTAAACACTCAGTGAGAATCGGCTTTGCTCCACAAAGCCCTCATTGCCCTCCTGCTCTCATTTCCTATGCTGCATGTTCCTTTCCACAAGGTAGCAACCATTAATTTGTAATTTGCTGACCGAGTCTCCTTAACTCTAGACTCAATCTCCTTTACTACTGGAAGTTATATATACGTTTTTACAATATGTGTCCACCATGGTGCCTGCCAATCTTCAGCACACAGACACCAGACAAACACTTGTTGCTTCATCGATAACTCAGTCACAGCTGGGTTGAGGCTTATCTCCTTACTGTCAATGAAATAAAAGACTTGGTAAGCAAATTAATACAGTAACAGAGAGAGTTTGGCCTACTTTTAATGTGAAATTCAACACAGTATTTTAAGCATCACTTCCGTGGCTGCTTCTATTCAAAGAATCAATGTGCTGATTGTGATTATTGTGTTTGTTAAAGCATTAACAAGATCCACTAAGATTACCATCTTCAACAGCTCTGTTGTTGCTCCACGTGTGTAACCAAATTTCAGCTATGACTTCCTTCCTTCCATATATTTTGAGAATAATATCGAGAAAACCGAGTCCTCACACAGCGTTCTTCGGCATGCACACACAGGCTTTTGCTCCGCTTTGAAAATGCAGTCACATTTTTGGAAGTGTCTTAGAAAAGTTCTGTTTTGTTTTTCCCTCACTGGGAATATAAACTGTTTTTAAAGGCGTTAGAAATCTAGACGGCGGAACGAACGTGGTGGAAAGACCCTTCGCTCAGCCAGCTGCTTTCCTTACACATTTCTCTTTATCCTCTGTTCACAGCTCTTATTTAGAATACCATCACAACTTTTAAAATTCTCTAAAAATCAGAACTCCAGGGATTTGCAAACCAATACATGGTCTAGCCACACCCTTGAAAGGCTTGGGAATCCTACAGGAATCCCTGTATTTCAATTCCAGTTACATAATTTTTTCCTCCTACCTGTTTCTCTCTTTCTAGCCAACAGAAACACCTTATAACTGCACTCTTCCACATTAAGTGAGAAAGGGTTGGCGAAAGAAGAAAAACGTATTCAGGACTATGAATTCCAACAATTTTTGCCACAAATTGCGAACATCGCTGTGTGCGTAGCTGAGATTTTTCTCCGTAGGTCCTGATGCTCCTTCTAAAAACCACAGAGGTCAATAGAGCATATTAGGTCCTTGGGCAAAGTACCTGGCATACTTGCACTCTATCAGGAGTGAGGGTGGCAATGGGAAACATATATGAGGAAGGAAGAAATTTTGTGAGTATAATTCTTTCCATAAAGCATTAACTGTCATTTAACTAAAAATAGTTTATCACTTTTTAAATTTCTACAATTAACTCCTACCAGCCTGTCTTCCCTCCCTCCACCTCTGAGTAGAGTGGATCATGTAAGATTTGCCCTCTGTCGTCCCACACTAGTTTCATGCAGCTGGACAACAATGTGAGAGGTGGGTGGAGGGGGCCATGGAAAGGTCAGCAGAGGACAGAGGGGTATTGTTCTCAGATACGTAATAAGGAGCTCTGTACGATTTTAAGAGGAGTGACAAGTTCAAATGGATCTTTAAAACGCTAACTCTGTCTGCTCAAGTGTATGTCTTGGGCCATTAGTTGGATGACCGTGGTTTTGCCTAAGATAAGGAACACACAGCACCGTGGAAATTTGGAAGGGAGGAGAAGCAGCCTTGGAAACCACAGTCATGCTCTCCCACATGTAACTACAGTATGTACAAATACCACTTTGAGTGAGGGTCCTGATTTAAACCCTTTGCCGAATATAAACCTAACACACAGTAGGTACCCTTAAGTGTTTTGAAGTGAATTGAATTTAAAAAGCCAAAAAGGGGGATGTGAGAAAGAACCCTTATATTTCTATGACAGGTAAGTTTTCTTTTTGGTAAATTTATTCTGAAGAAAGTAAGGTTTTTAGCTTCCTTTCATCATTGCATATCTCTTATAGGACTTAGCACAATTGTAAGATTATTTGTATTATTCATGTATGTGATTCTTTCCCCTATTGAAATAAGAATTCCAAAAGGCTGTGTAGACTATGATTTTCTCATCCCACTTGACACTGAGCACAGTGCTTTGCACATAGTAGGTGCAAAACTGTACGCAATGAAACATAACTGTGTTCTGTAGTCTCTCCCAATTAAGCATCCAATAGATAGCAGTGTCTACACGCGATCAGGATTCATTTCAGCAAAAGAGAAAGATACCCAGACAATCATATGACCAAACACAACTTTAATTGTATGAAATGAACAGAAGTCACAGGACAAATCACAAAAGGACACTGATCAAACAACCCTCCCTACCCAACACCTGCCAATCCATAGGGGCATTCGTTCTAGAAGCTCAGACACAGAACATCCATAGGAAGTTCTCTAGTGGCTCCAGCTGCCAGTGTACAGTTTAACACTGAATTGTCCACAAAGCAATATCCTTCACAGTGTTCTAGAAGAAAGAGAAAATTACGATGAAATGACGAATAACACACAGTAACTTGCCTGGCAGGTACGAGACCCACAATACTTAAGAGCCATTGTTGCATTTGTGTTTCTTTTTAAAGTATTGTTAAAAATTGCATGTCCTTTCATAAAATAATCCCAGGGGACTTTTGGAATCAGAAACCAGAAAACAGATTAGACAAACTACTAAACGCAAAGAGGGAAGAAAATACCGAAGTTACATATGGTTGTTATAGCAACAAAAAGCATACCCGATCTCCCTCTCATTTTTCCCCCACCTTTCTCCACAATCCTGTTTTCAGATAAATATCCTCTGGTGTTTCTTTCAAGTTGTGCATTAGGAAGAAAGTAAACTGTGGCCCCTGTTTAGTAGTAAAGACCCTAAAGCCCTAAGGAAAAAAAAATTTTAAAGGAAAAAGAAACAAAAACCACTGAAAGGAAAAAATGACTTGAAATCAAGATGGCAGAAGACAACCATCTGTTTATGCAAAGCTTACAGGGGCATTTTTCATCAGAGACTTTTCACAAGAGTGTCTTGGAAACCCATATGCAAGGGAGAGGGCAAAGAATCCTGGCTTCTCTTCATGCAAATGAGCTATTGAAAGCTTAAAAACCAAAAAGAATAAGAGAAGAGAATACAAACAAAAAATCATTATTTTTTTCTGACCCAAACTAGGGTTCCACCCAGCCTGCAATGAAAACAAAATGCATCTAATTCAGATTGTGTCGCATCAAATCTTGAAAGCAGTGGGTTTTGCTAAACAAACTTGGAGCAGTAATTGTCAACATCAGGAGCACACAAAACATACTTCGGTACCAGGCTGTGTGATCATACCATTTTAGTTTTGGAGAATCACAGATGTCTCCACCAGAGGAAGCCTTGGAGATCTCAGAGTTTGGGTACAGATGAAGAAATTGAGGCTCAGAGAGAGAGTGTGATTTGCTCAAAGTCACAGCTGGTAAATAACAGGGCCCAATGAATAATAATATCTAACACTTACAAAATGTTGAGATGTAGCAGAAGCTGTTCCAAATGCCTCATATACAATCGTTTAATCCTCACAGCCAAACTTATTATTATTTCCATGTTAAGTGCAACGTAATGGAGACCCAGGGAGGTTTACCATCATTGTCAAGATTACCCAGTTAGGAAACAGGGGTGTCAGGATTCACATCCAGGCCATCTGATCTCAGGGTTCATTTTCTTAGCCTCTGCAACAGGGCTTCTCAGAATCTGGTATCTGGTGAGTAAGCCACTCGTCCATTCGCCTTCACCCAGCACCCAAAAAGAAAAAGATGCCAGGTCAAGTTCCTAATAATAAACTCTTTTACTCTTGGCCTTTTTATCTGTCCTCTAACCCAGCATACACTGTCTGCCTCACCTCACTTCACTGAGCCCACCAAGCACTCCCTGCCCCCATTTGCAAAACAAATTTGAGAAAACCAAACTCTGTTTGGAAACAAATTTCCTTCAAATCCCAGAACCAGACAAGTCATAGTAGACCATGGTCCAGCCACCTCTGCTAGTGAAAACGAATGCCCCATGTTTCACTTCAGAAAGAAAGTGCTTCTTCCACACAGAATCCAGGGCTTTGTGGTCACGGGGCTCCCCAAAGCTCCTTTCCTCTATGTCTCCCACCGTGGAACC